>PVIJ01011411.1:8658-54933 GCA_004024925.1 Scalopus aquaticus
GAGAGAGAGAGAGAGAGAGAGAGAGGGAGAGAGGGAGAGAGGGAGAGAGAGAGGAGTTCTGGGCACCTCCCGCACAGACCCTGGGAGAAGGGACCAGCAGACAGCTGGCTTTTCTAGACCTGGCCTCAGGGCGTGTGGAGATTACTGCCTGTGGCTTACCTCTGATGAACCCCTGGCTGCCCTGTGTGGTAACCTGGCCGTCGGGGCAGGGGCATCTAGGGGCTGGCGTGGCTGCTGGAACCTGTCCTGGTCATCTCAGCATTGCTGTGGAGGTCCTGGGCCCCTGCTGGGAGAGGGGCTGAGATGAGGGCTTTGGGCTCAGCTCCTGCTCGCCCCATACAGACCAGCGCTAAAGGCCTGGGGTCTGTGGCTGGCCTTCCCTGAAGGGGGCTGTACGTGGGGAGACTTGTGTAGCACCAGAGTTCTTGGGCAAGCAGGGCCCTCAGGCTCCGTCTCCGGCCTGCGGGGGGGAGCCACTGCCCATCTTTCCTTCCTCTTTCCGCTCCGGCCTCTTCCTACTAAGAGATAGCGTCACCCCCATGGCAGCCCCTGCCAAGTCTGGTCTCTTGCTGCTTTTCATCGCTCAGTTGCCGTGCCCTCCACTGGGCCCCAGAACCTCCCACCCTCTCCAGCGGGTGGAACGTGTTTTGAGTGTCCTGGAGTTTGTGGTTGCAGATTACGGTGTAGTGAGACCTGTATCTCTGCGAGGTGTTGGCTGCTGTGGCTGGGCAGGGCAGCAGGCCGCTTATCACCCATTGTAGGCAGGATGCGAAGCCTCTGGGGTCGTAGAGTCTTGCCAGTAAGTGGGAGCAGAGTCAGATTCAAGTCTTCCAAATTCTTGTCCCCTTCTCCCAAAGATGTCCCCTGGGAGCTTTGTTCTGTCTCAGAGTGGGCATGGAACAGGGATGAGGGGCCTAGGGGGCCGGGACCCAACCTCCCAGGCTGCAGGGAAGCTCAGTAACTGGCCCCACCTGGACTAAGCACTCTCCCAGCTCCCAGCCGCTTCTCTCCCCAGCAGCGGCCTTGTCTCCCAAGGGACCCGAGTCAGGGACCCAGAGGTCAGTGGCTGAACAAAACAAAGCCCTGGGCAGAGGAAGCTGGCCCGGGGCTGCTGGGTGTGGTGATGAGGAGGCCACCACTCCTTCCTTTTTCTCCCCCACCCCTGACCAGCCAGGCCCTACGCACTGACTGTCCCCAGGGCAGTGAATTTTAAGGCGGCCTGGCCTCTCCCTGCCAGCCTGCCCATATCAGTCAGCCCAGTTCCTCCCTCTGGGGAGCCTCCCTTTGAGCTGGGCCCTGGCACTGTAGTGGTTAAGGCCCTGTTCAGTTGGGGTTCCTCTTATCTCCCAACTCTGATGCCTTTTCTCTTAATTTCTGGGCTCTCTCAAACTCCTTCAGCCCCCTGCTCGCCCTCATCCCAGGGTTTCCCCTGCACACAGCTGAACTTGGTACAGCCCGTGCTGGCCCCTGAGCTGTCCTGGGGGACTGGCTGCAGCTCCACTCAGCAGACAGGCGGGCAAGGGCCACAGGGCAGCTGGGGAGCTGCCTGAGCTCTGCAGGTAGGGCCCAGGCAGGCACTGGCACCAGCGGGGGCTGGGACCTGGGGCTGGGCAGGTGCCCCCTCTTCCCTTTGTCTGGCCTTCCGTGGTCTCTGGGGTATCTGGAAGTGGGCCCGGAGGCTTTAAGGCGTGCTACCCTGACAAGGCCTCCAGTTCTCCCCGAGGCCACGGTGCAGAGGGAAAGGAGGGTAAAAGGGAGCACCCTGTGGAGCTAGCTGGGAGGGTCAAGTTGGGCACAGAAGCTTCCTGCTGGGGAGGGTCCTGCAGGGGCTGGAACTCAGTCAGCCCATGGGGACCTGCAGCTTCAGGGACTTTGGTGCTGTCTCCTGGCGGTCCAGCCGAGGACCTCTGCCCTGCACTGAGGGGGACCCCGGGCTTCTGATAGTCCTCTCCCCGGCCTCCCCCGGGGCCTCCGGCCCCGAGCCTGGGGCTTCTGAGTGGCGCAGGCTGTTTGTGGCAGCTCCCTTTGGAGGGGCCGCTAGTGGTAGGAGGGGCAGGCTGGGGCTAGGCCACATCTTGGCAGCGCTGGGGTCCTGGGGGAGAGGGCAGCGTCTGGGGAGGAGGTTCCTCTGCTCCCTCCCGAGGGCTGGTCCCCAGGTCAGCGCAGCCCTGGCCCTCTGAGCGGAGGATCTGCTCGCCTGGGGCACGTCCGGGCCTGCACTGCCTGCCCTGGACCCTGTGGGGTGGGGGTTCTCCCAGGGCCTCCTGGTCCTTAGTGCTCGGGGAGAGTGTGTGCGTGTGTGCACGGGGGGCTCACGTGGAGGTTCTGCTGGCCGGAGGGAGTGGGCCCCCGACTGGAATTCAGGTTCTCACTCCTGGAGTGAATGAACCCGCTTGTTTAAGGGCAGTCTCAGGACTCCCACCCCAAGCCTGAAATGGCCGAGGGGTCCCCGTGCCACCCTGAGGGCACCCTGGGGGCCACACGCAGGCTCACTCAGCTTCAAGGACGGACAAGCCCCTTCCTAGGCGCTGGCCTTTCTCTGGGGTGGGGGGCGCCCCGGGCTTCACCGTGCCCAGGCCCGGCCCTCCTCCCTTAGGCCCTGGCATCGCTGTCTCCACAGAGGCTCGGGGTGGGCTGGGGGCCCCTCCGCTGCAGTCTGCCAGGTCCCTGCCAGGCCCTGCCCCCTGCCTCAAGCACTTCCCGCTCGACCTGCGCACGTCTATGGATGGCAAATGCAAGGAGATCGCCGAGGTATCGCCTGGCCTTGCCACGCCCTCACCCCGCGGCCCCACTGCGCCCTGACCCCTCCACCTCAGCTGTCCTCATCTCACGCTTGGCTGTGCCCTGCTCCCCCGCCTCCCCAGGTGCCCCAGCTCCTGCTGCCCTCCCCCCACCCCAGACTCTGCCAGGGAGGGCCTGGGGCTAAGGACCAGGCCACACTGACTCTCCCTTCCCTCCACCAGGAGCTGTTCAGCCGCTCCCTGGCTGAGAGTGAGCTTCGCAGCGCCCCGTACGAGTTCCCGGAGGAGAGCCCCATCGAGCAGCTGGAGGAGCGGCGGCAGCGCTTGGAGCGGCAGATCAGCCAGGATGTCAAGTACGCCAGGCCCCGCAGGAACCCGCGGGCGGGGGGCTCAGCCTGGCAGCCGCGTGGGTGCACAGTGGCGCCTGCCCGGGCGCTTTCCGAGTCCCACCTCTGTCCCTCTCCCGTCTCGTCCTCCCGTGTGGCGGCCACAGAGAGGCAGCCCCGAGCAGCGTGTGAAGTGCAGGCTTTGGGGTCAGGATGCTGGGTGCTGGTCTGTCTTCTCCCGACTGGCGAGGCTGGACGTGTTGCTTTATTCCTGGGGCTGCGCTCTCATCGGACGTGGGGCGGGAACAGCCTGCACAGCACAGGGCTCTGCAGCCCTGTGGGAACCAGCATGGCTCAGCATGGGCCTGGCCCAGGGCCCCAGAGCAAGGGCCAAGCATGGAAGACTGCCTGACTCCTCACCCCTCTCACCTCTAGGCTGGAGCCGGACATCCTGCTTCGGGCCAAGCAAGATTTCCTGAAGACAGACAGTGACTCGGACCTCCAGTGAGGAGGGCAGAGGGCACCGGGGCTGCGGGGCTGGGCCTGCCCGCTGCTGGCCCCTACCCCTCCTGTGCACATCTCCTCCCGCAGGCTCTACAAGGAGCAGAGCGAGGGGCAGGGTGACCGGGGTCTGCGGGAGCGAGAGGTGGTGCTGGAGCGGGAATTCCAGCGGGTCACCATCTCCGGGGAGGAGAAGTGTGGGGTGAGTGTGCAGGACCTCGGGGCTCTGTCCGTGTCCCATGGGGTTCCCCAGCCTGGAAAGTGGGAACGGGGGCTGGAGAGGGAGCTTCTCTTTTCAGAAGCTGAGGGGCAGAAGGCCTGGCTGGGTACGGGTTGACATGCTAGGAACAGACAGCCTGTGGGTTTCTGGACATAAACCCTCGGGCTCCACACCTGGTCGGGGCCGGAGACCAAGGAATGCGAGCGCGTCTCTGTCTCCAGGTGCCCTTCACAGACCTGCTGGATGCGGCCAAGAGTGTGGTGCGGGCGCTCTTCATCCGGGAGAAGTACATGGCCCTGTCGCTGCAGAGCTTCTGCCCCACCACCCGGCGGCACCTGCAGCAGTTGGCCGAGAAGCCTCTGGAGACCCGGACTTACGAGCAGGGCCCCGACACCCCTGTGTCTGCTGGTGGGACCCCCATTCCTGCCCTCCTCCAATGCCCTGTCCCCTCGAGATCCCTGAGCATGGGGCCTGGGAACTCTGCCCTGCCTGCTGCTGCCCACACCCCGGCTGGTTCTAGTCTGCAGGTCCGGGGGTGGAGGCAGGCGGGAGCTGTCCTGTTGGGGCCTGCGAGGTCTTCCGCCCTCCGTCGGCCTCGGGACTGGGCAGTGGGGGGTCTGGAAGCACCCCGGCCCTGACTCTCTCAACCCACCCCTGCAGATGCCCCGGTGCACCCCCCCGCGCTGGAGCAGCACCCGTATGAACACTGCGAGCCAAGCGCCATGCCTGGGGACCTGGGCTTGGGTCTGCGCATGGTGAGGGGCGTGGTGCACGTCTACACCCGCAGGGAGCCCGATGAGCAGTAAGAGGGGTGTGGGGTGCGCTGGGGGGAAGCTGTGGGGGGGGCGCTTCAGCCTGGGAGGGCCCACAGAGCCTGGCTTCCTCTCCTCACCCAAGCTCCCCCTACATGCCAGTTGCTCAGAGGTGGAGCTGCCATACCCTGACCTGCAGGAGTTTGTGGCTGACGTCAACGTGCTGATGGCCCTCATCATCAACGGCCCCATGTGAGTCCCGGCCTGTCCTGGCTGCTCAGCTCTGCCACCCAGGCGCTCCCCCATGGGCCCCACCCTGGCCCTGACCCTCGGCCCTTGTTCTCCCGTCCAGAAAGTCGTTCTGCTACCGCCGGCTGCAGTACCTGAGCTCCAAGTTCCAGATGCACGTGCTGCTCAACGAGATGAAGGAGCTGGCCGCCCAGAAGAAGGTGCCGCACCGAGACTTCTACAACATCCGCAAGGTGGGCCCTCGCCCCGTGGCCTTCGCGCGGGCATCCAGCTCGCGGGGTCCTCTCCCGTCCTGCTGCCCGGGCCTCAGACCTTCCTGGCCTCGGGTGGACCCAGCAGCCCCTCCTCCGCCCCAGGTGGACACGCACATCCACGCCTCGTCCTGCATGAACCAGAAGCACCTGCTGCGCTTCATCAAGCGGGCGATGAAGCGGCACCTGGAGGAGATCGTGCACGTGGAGCAGGGCCGCGAGCAGACGCTGCGGGAGGTCTTCGAGAGCATGAACCTCACGGCCTACGACCTGAGCGTGGACACCCTCGACGTGCATGCGGTTCGTCCCGGGGCCCGGGTGGAGGGGCCGGGTCGGCGTGCGGGCCGGAGGGCGGGGTGACCTGGGCCTGCCCATCTCCTCAGGACAGGAACACCTTTCATCGCTTTGACAAGTTCAATGCCAAGTACAACCCGATTGGGGAGTCTGTCCTCCGAGAGATCTTCATCAAGACCGACAACAGGGTTTCTGGGAAATACTTTGCTCACATCATCAAGGTGAGGAGGGGTGCGGCTCTGCTCGGCAGCCCTCCCCTTGCCCTGCTGAGGGCCCCGGGCTGGTCGGTGAGGGAGAGGAGCTGAGAGGCGTGCAGAGGTGTGCCTGAGCACCCTCGGCAGGTGCAAAGACCGGGACGTGGGAAGCTTGAGGGTGACGGGTGCTGGGTGCTCCCTGTGGTCTGCAGGAGGTGATGTCGGACCTGGAGGAGAGCAAATACCAGAACGCGGAGCTGCGGCTCTCCATCTATGGCCGCTCCCGGGACGAGTGGGACAAGCTGGCACGCTGGGCTGTGATGCACCGAGTCCATTCTCCCAACGTGCGCTGGCTCGTGCAGGTGCCCCGCCTCTTGTGAGTGTCCCTTGGATCGGAAGCGACATGGGGCCCTGAGCTCAAGGGTCCAGGGCTGGCTGCATCCCCTCCTGGGACGGCTGATCTCCAGACCCGCTGAGCCCTCCCTCGGCAGGAGGGGCCTCCCTGGGCCCATGGCCGATCCAGCCTGGCCTACCCGGGGTGGCTCAAAAGTGCGTCTGATTTCCGGCCAGGCTCCCACCCAGGGCCTGCTGGGTGTGCACACGCCGGCCTGACCTGCGCGCACACATGTGCCTCCCGCCTGCAGTGATGTGTACCGAACCAAGGGCCAGCTGGCCAACTTCCAGGAGATGCTGGCGAACATCTTCCTGCCGCTGTTCGAGGCCACCGTGCACCCCGCCAGTCACCCGGAGCTGCACCTCTTCTTGGAGCACGTGAGGGGGTGGCCCGGGGCCAGGGACGGGAGGATGCTGACCTCAGGCCCGGCTGCGGCTCTGACCCCAGGGTGCTCTGCAGGTGGACGGCTTTGACAGCGTGGATGATGAGTCCAAGCCCGAGAACCACGTCTTCAACCTGGAGAGCCCCCTCCCTGAGGCCTGGACGGAGGAGGACAACCCGCCCTACGCCTACTACCTGTACTACACCTTCGCCAACATGGCCATGCTGAACCATCTGCGCAGGTGCCCGCTCTGCCGGGGCCGTGCTCTGCTCGCCCTCGCCCCGTGGGCCTGCTCTGGGCCTGCACGGGCTTGGGCCCTCGCCAGGCTGGACAGGGTCTTTCACTGCCCTTGGGGCGCCGTGGCTCATCCCTAGCAGCCAGGGATCTCCCCCTACTCCTTTGTCCCAGGCCCACGCGGGGGTAAGGGTGGGGTGCCCAGGAGCCCAGGGGGCATGGGAGCTGATGCTCTCCGTGCCCCTCAGGCAGAGGGGCTTCCACACGTTTGTTCTGCGGCCGCACTGCGGGGAGGCGGGGCCCATCCACCACCTGGTGTCGGCCTTCATGCTGGCTGAGAACATCTCGCACGGACTGCTGCTGCGCAAGGTCGGCGTCTGCGCCCCGCCCCCGCCCCCGTTCACCTTCTCCCAGCCGCGGGCCCCTTTAGCAACTGATCCTCCTCGCCCAGCCCCCAGTCTGACCCCTCTGCTCCAGTCTCTTCCCCGAGCCCCCAACTTGGATTCTGGCTGTAGCTGACTCTGGAACATCTGCCAAGTCTGGACTCTTTCCCCTCTTGCCAGTGCTCACAGATCCAGGTGGTCTCTGGGCCTGGGTGCCACCTGACAGCCCACCCTCTCTCCTCCTCTGGCCTGTCCAGGCCCCTGTCCTGCAGTACCTGTATTACCTGGCCCAGATTGGTATCGCCATGTCCCCGCTCAGCAACAACAGCCTCTTCCTCAGCTACCACCGGAACCCATTACCTGAGTACCTGTCCCGTGGCCTCATGGTCTCGCTGTCCACTGATGATCCCCTGCAGTTCCACTTCACCAAGGTCAGAACCAGCAGACAGCCGGCCTCAGGCGGGCGGGCAAGCGTCCTAGGACAGGACGCGGGGCCACTGGGGGCTCGGGCGAGTGCTGCCCCCTGCTGGTGGAGTGCGGCATGCATGCCCACCGGGAGGGCGGGGAGCCCCTGCCTGAGGACCTGGCTTGTGCAGGAGCCCCTGATGGAGGAGTACAGCATCGCCACCCAGGTGTGGAAGCTCAGCTCCTGTGACATGTGTGAGCTGGCGCGCAACAGTGTGCTCATGAGTGGCTTCTCCCACAAGGTACCACTCCTGGCTGGCACCGCGGCATGCCCCTGCCCCCTCCACGTTGGGAGAGGTCCCCGGGTCCTAGGCCTGGGTGGTTCAGGGCTTGGGCTGGCCCCTCAGCGCTGGCCGCAGCCCTGCCCGTCACTGTTACCCTTGCCAGGTAAAGAGCCACTGGCTGGGCCCCAACTATACCAAGGAGGGCCCTGAGGGCAACGACATCCGCCGCACCAACGTGCCCGACATCCGTGTGGGCTACCGCCACGAGACGCTGTGCCAGGAGCTGGCGCTCATCACGCAGGCAGTGCAGAGCGAGACGCTGGAAACCATCCCGGAGGAGCCGGGCTGCCCCGCGAGCCCCGGGCCTCAGTGAGCCTGGCCGCGCAGAGCCCCCGCCCGGCCCTCTGCCACGCTCTGTCCGTGGACCCTCCCGCCCACTGTGGTCTCTGCATGTGTCCGCTTGTCTGTGTTCTGTCTTGCATGTGTCTGACCCCTGTCTGTCCCTGCAGTGAAGCGGTGCCCAGGGCGTGCTTTGCTCTTGGTTCCGCTCAGGTGGCATCGACGGCCCTGCCCAGTCCCAGGATCCTCAGAAGCCCGGCTGCCCCGCGGGCGTCTGTCCACAGGGGCTAGGGATAGCTGTGGGGGGCTGGCCCCTCTAGCCTTTGGGGTTCTGCCTGGCTAAATCAGGGCTTTGGCCGGAGCGTGACTCTTGGCCCCCAGGAGGGGTCTGCACACGTCCTCTGTGACCCAGGGGCACTGGGGTTGCAGCGCTCCAGGAGCTCGACGGCGGGTGGGTTGGGCTGAGAACAGCTCAGTCTCGGCTGCCAGGGCTCGGGCGTCGGAGCTGCCAGCCCGCTGCCTCCACCAAGTCACTGCCTCAGCCTTCTCCTTTCTCCGGTCTGTGTGTGGGCTCCTCTGGCGTGGCCTCCTGTGCCTCTGTGGGAGCTGTGTCTGGGGCCACTGCAGCTGGAGCGTCCTGGACCTGCCCCCTCCCGGCGGGGCGGGGGGGGGGGGTGTCCCCAGTTTTGGTCCCTTGAGTTTTGACCAGACCTGGGCTGGTCAGACCAGACCTGCCCTGTGTTACTCTGGACTTGGCCTTTGCTGTGAAAAGCAGTGTTTCATACGACCCCGTCTTTCCTAGTGCATGAGAAATAAAAACTATTTAAGTAATAAGAAGGCAGTGTGGCCTCTGTTGGGAGATCCGGTGGCTGGGAAGTGACTGGGGCTGGTCCAGGAACATCTTGGAGGGAGGTACAACAGGGTTCTGGTTCTGTTTCAGAAGTAAATTTAGAAGTAAATTTCTTTTACTGGAAAACCAATGTAGCAGACTTAGACTTACTGAAAATGAAATCAGTAACTAAGACTCCTGGCCCCAGTCCCCAGCCAGCTCCAGCGCCTCTGCTTGGCCTGGCCTGTTCCTCAAGCCCTGGAAAGGACATGGCCGTGAAGAGGGCGGGTCAGCCTCGGCCACTTGCCCACACTGAAACCTCTTCCACCTCACTTCCAATGACACCCCTCCCTGCCCCCAGCAGCAGGCGGGGCTCTAGGGCCAAGGAGGGGCCAGGGAGGTCTCTAGAGTACAGTGAAGTACAGCAGAGTCGAGGCTCCAACAGGCCCTGTCTGATGTGTACTGTGCACGTGAAAGCTGGCTAAGGAAGGGTGGGGGAGAGTAGCGGCCCTCGGGGACCCCCTGCTGCCCCCAGGCCCTTGTCCAGCCTGCTCCCCCTGGAGGGGACCTTCTCTACTTCCTCCTGCCATTCCAGGTCCTACCCTCTGAGAACCAGTTCACTGAAGGTCCGGCATGGAAACTGTGAGCTCCGTGGCAGATTCCTCTTGCACAGGGCCGCAGCACGCCTGTGCCCTTTGAACCCAGGCTTAGCCAGTGGGGCTCTGTCCTGTGCTTAACAGTTTCTGGATTACCTCTTAGGGCACAGAGGTTGCTGGTCTGTGTGAAGAAAGTGAGACGTGCCTTGTGCTGTGCAGGGTCCTGGGTTGGCAGAGATGCCGGTCGCTGCTGCTGCTGCATGGGGAGAGGCCGGGCAAGCTGCTTCGGGAACAGTCAGCCTTAGGACAGCTGGAGCCCGTATAATTGAGGGCCTGGGCCAGGCATCTGGTTCCTCCCTTCCTGTCAGCCACTCTCCCGACCCTGCCTGCTCCTGGGCAGGAGACTGGGGTGGGATTGGGGGACCTCTGGAGGGAGCTCCCCTGTTGTCCCTGCCCCGAGGGCCACTGGCCAATTTGGCTCCTTCATTCTCTAGACAGCGTCTTCTGTCAGTTTGTTCGAGCAGTTCACATGCAGGGGACCTGAGCGTGTGGGATGATGGCTAAGGGCTGCACAGCTTTGGCCGATTTCTGGTTGGAGGGACAGGCTCAGGAGGTGCAAATGGCCATGGCAGCCCCAGACCCGAGCCAGGGGCAGGGTCTAGGGTCTGAGCACAGGGGGCCGCCTCGGCCCGAGGAAAGGTGCTTTCCGAGGATGAGCTTGTATTGCAGGAAGGTGAATATATTCAGTAGTAAAAAGGTGGTGTCTCTTCATTTGTAAAACAGGAAAGTAGGATTAGAAGGTCTTTCCAGAAGGTTCTTTTGAAGATATGAGCTGCCTGTTTCATTTGTCGGCATTTAGGACAGCCGGGATTCCATATAAATTTGTTGTTTGTTCCATTTCTTGTCCCTTGTACATTCTCAGTGTGTGCTGAGGCCTAGTCTTAAAGATATTACTAATTTAAAGGGTTCCTAAGCAACCACCCCACTATTTTTAAAAACAACTTGCTTCTAGTGTTTTAGTTTCCCTGAAATTTCTCTTCCAAATGTCTGTCGAGAGCAAGTAATTTTAAAACATTAAGGCCTTCGTGCTGTTTCCTATCTGAAAAAGTAACTTTCATGAAAAATTTGGAAGGACAGAAAACGAGGAAAAAAGCCCACTTAGTGCCCACTGATTTTGACAAATATTTGTTCATTCTTATGCCTGAGACGTATTTATTTTAAATATATTTTTTAAGTCCTTTTTTTAAAAAGGCCTTTATGAGTTGAGGTCATGTTTGTAATTTTGTGTTTAAGTGTTTTAACTTGTCTTTTTACATTTTATTAAAATACTCTTCAAACAACAAGTGGTGTTGAGGATGTGGAGAGAAAGGGAACCCTTGTATGCAGTAATGCAGACTGGCCCAGCCCCTGTGTTTCTCAAAACATTAAAGTAGGTCTACCTATGACCCAGAAACTCTACTCCTAAGTGGTAAAGAATGCAAAAATACTAATTTGAAGGGATATATGTAATTCTGTGTTCACGGCAGCACTTCTTATAATAGCTGTTATGGAAGCAGCCCGAGTGCCCAAAGACAGAGGATTGGATCAGAAGAATGTACACACACACACACACACACACACACACACACACACACGAATACTACTCAGCTGTGAAAAAGATGAACTGCCATTTTTGATAATATAGATGAAACTGGAAAGGAAAATGAGTAAAATCAGGCTATTTTCACCTTTCCCCCCACAGCCCATACCTTGAAATGCTGTGTTTCTACTGGTGGACATCCAGTAAACAACAGCTAGGCCTTGTGTTTGCAACAATGTGTCGGTTGTGTGGCTAATGGGCACTTAGCAGGTAGAGCAGTTTGCTATTCTACTCTTCATTGCTGGGAGTCTCTCTGCCTGCCTGTGTTTATGGTCCCATCTCAGCATTAAAGGACCGCAAAGTCCACTACAGGCTCCAATTGCTTTTTCCTTCTGAGAGAACTGGCAACAAAACTACCAGGCCTGGGAAGGTTACACAACATTGATGCTAAGTGAAATAAGTCAGAAGGGAAAACAAAGACTGCATGGTCTCATATATGGAATATAGAGAAACATAAGGAAGAGTCAGTCAAAACCAAGCCAATAATAAGCTCTTAACACCTGACTGCAAACTGAGGCAACCAGAGGGGGAGGGTAGTGGGGTGGGAGTGGAGGAGGGAAATAAAAATTCTAATTTCTATGTACTGGCCCCTGGCAAGCCTCCTTAAGAACAGCCGTGGCCTAACATGGCTAAAAGTGTTTTCTCTGGAGCCAAACCACAAGGGTTTGGATTTTGGCTTCACTTCTTTCTGACTATGTGACCATGGCCAAGCTACTTCTCTGTGCCTCCAGACCCTCACCCACTTCATGGTGATAATATTAGCACTTTGCACGTAGGTTGATTCTGGATTCAGTTAATTCAGCCTCTGGATATAAAGCACTAAATGTCCAATAAATGTTAGCTATTATTATCTTTGCATATAAACTTTTACAGATTATTTTCCGAGATGCCCATGAGTGAAATGACCAGGTCGATGGTATTTTTTTTCCACTGCTTCATAAAAATGAATGTGTAAGCTGAGGCGGAAGTCCTTTCCTTGCTCCCTGCTTTCTGCCACCTCTTGTCTTCCCAGCTGTCCTTCCACCACCCCCCTCTTCTGGACTCCAGTCACTTCCCTCTTGGTGGCCTGCCGGGAGGTATGTGCGGATTCCTCTCCCCTCCTCAAGTGGAAAATGTCTGAAGTTAGGTTGCAACAAAGCCTCACTGTAGACTGTAAAGTTTCGGGGAGTAACTGGTGACGCTCTCAAGGCCACACACCTGACTCATGCACTCCAGATAACTGCTTAGACCTCTCCTGCTTCTGTATCCCAGCTGGCTTTAAAGTGATAATGGACCCCTGCTTTAGGCGATAAGTATCCTGGTCCCTAATTGCTCGGGGCTCAGATTTTGGAGAGCTTTCTCCTCTGAGCCTGCCGGCTTAAAGAAAGATCTTCCCTCCTCCTTTCTGAGTGACGCCTGCTTTCCGGATGGAATTCTGCCTTGACACTCCTAGTGGAGAGCCTGCGCCCCTGTACTTGGATAGAGAGGAGAGGAGAATGGTGGTGGACAACAGAGGCAATTTTAAAAACTTAAAAACATTTTTAACAGGCCCCCAAAAGAGGCAACAGGACAGGGGAAATAAATGGCCTTTTCCTAGTTGCCCCAGGGGACCATCCTTGAATGAAGTCCAACTTGGGGATAGCCCTAGGTCAACCACAAAACCTTGGGGGCTGAGCAGTAGTGAGGGAACCTCCCTGACCCCCTTTCCTTGGGGAGCTGAGAGGGGGTGCTGACTGTGCCTCCCAGAGGGAGTGGGTGGTTGTTCAGGATGACAGATATCCTGATTTCTAAACCCTCTGCATGAACAGTCAGCCGATCAAAGTATTGCCTCATTCCTCCCTTTATTTGTGTGAAATGCCACTAAGGCCTGGAGCACTTAATCCCATTCAATCCAACGTCGGCAAATCTTTTTGTTTTCAGAATGAGAATCATGTTGCTCAAATTAAAGTGCCCGGGGTAATCTGGGATGTGTGTTTTTGCCGTTGGGCCTTTGGGGCTGGTCTGTGTGGAGGTGGGGAGGATCCCAGGGCTCTGGCTTTGCCTGCAAACTGTCCAGTCCAGGAACCGGGGAGGGAATTTCAGAGGCCCTGGGAAAAACTTTACGTGCCAGGAAGATACGAAAAAGACATCAAAATTGATAAATATGCCTCAGGAAATAGCGTATCAACTTTTGTGTTTGTTTAATTTGGTGCCCATACAGACGTCATTCTATTTGACAATTTTTAAGTTGGATTCTTGGCAAGAGTTCCAGGATATTCAGGAAGATTGAAGAGAAAGCATAGCCAATATTCAATCCAGTGTTACTCATAGTCAAGTCATTTCAAAAGCAAATTTGTAAACTCCCTTTTACATTTGAAGCCTCATTATATTTAATGAGCAATGTGGGTGCATCTCATGTTCGTTACGATGAGGGTGGGCCTGATGTAGGTCTGCGAGGGCCAGCCCTGCCCTGGGTGTGGGTAGGGGGCCAGTGCAGTGCAGCCCTTCACCCTCCTGCCTCCCTAGCTAGGTGGGCAGACAGGACGCATCCACTCCTACCACAGGAGTTTCTCTAGCTCTGTGCAAGCTCGCGTGGCTGGACTTGCTGTCTCCCTTTTGCAGATGAGACACTGACCTGGAATTGAAATCTGAGGCTGCCATTGATTATCTGGGCAAGTCTCCTCTTGGCTTGGGGGTGATGTGCCATGGGCAGAGTGCACCAACCCATTTCTACTCTGCATGCCCACTGTTCATTTGCCACTGGGTGGGGGGTGGGGGCGAAAGGGCAGGGGAGGTGTGTGCGAGTCCTCGGGCAAGTTAGGGTTAATTAGGCAGCTTCAGGGACAATGCAGGCAGGGACTCTGGGAGAGTTAAAGTGGCTTCTGATGAAAGGGCAGAGAAATCCAGGAGGGCTAACGAGCACAGTAAAATTTAAGATTAATAAGGAGAGTAAAGTTTTAGAGAACTTGGACAGGGGAGGTAAACTCCAAGAGCTGGGAAAAGGGCCCATCTCCCCGGAGGAGTAGAGCCACTAGGAGACAGACCCAATCGCAAGGTAGGGTAAGATTTTAGACTAGAGAAAAAAGGGTTTAAATACCCCCTAGACACAGGCCCTTATGGGGCTTCTTTGCCCCTCCCAGGCCAAGTGCCCCTGGGTGTCCTTGCTTTCTTCCTTTAAAAACTGTACCTTCTTGGGGCCTCCCTGGTGGCGCAGCGGTTAAGCGCTGCGCTGTGGAGCTGTTGGCACCGCGTGATGCGAGTTCGAGTTCGACGCCCAGCCAGGGAGGATCCCACATGGCGTGGCAGACCTCTCCTGCCTCGCCCGCTGCTCCCCTCAGCAGTGTATTTCTGATCTGCCTGTTCTGCTCCCCACTCTCTCTGGTGAACCCTCTCGCCGCCCCACGCCTCTGGCCTGTACCCCAGCTTCTATGTATAAATAAATCTTAAAAATAAATAAATAAATAAAAACTGTGCTTTCTTGAACAAAGTTTGCTTCTCTCTGCTTACTTATTTTAACAGCCTGTGAATTCCTTTTTATGGCTTCGTGGGACAAGAACCTATGATGGTTCAAGGGCTGGACGAAGTGCGCACGCCGGCTTCATTGAGGCACCAAGCACAGGAGCTTTTCAAAATCAACCGTCAGCGCGAGCACTGGAGGCGGGTTTTTGAACAGGGGGTGTTGGCGCTGGCCCCCCCTCAGTGCCTGTGGGTCCCAAGCTGCACCAGGCTAGCTCATAGAAGGCCTTTGTGTTCCCCTACCTGGGGTGGACACAGCCTCAGGCCGGTCAGGTGGAGTAGGCGCTGGCTCTCAGTCCCCCATCACCCAGCAGCGTTTGTCAGCGTGAGCCTGGCAGCCTGGCCGTTCCCGGGCACCTGTGGCATCACGGACACACCGGCTTCTGTGCCTGCTCTGGGGGAGGTCACCCAGAGGGGCCTGGGAGTTTCAGGTAGCTCCTCCATGAGCCTGTAAATATGATGCAGCTCCCCGCGCCCCTGCTTTTTGCCCACCCGGTCCTAGCAAGGACAAGCTCAAAGAGGACAGTGCTGCCTGGGGGCCTCAGGCCGCCACGGAGCACACATGTGCATGCTAAGGTGTCCCCAGGTCGTCTGCTTAGTGTTGGAGCCCCCCAAGGTGATGAATGCAGGCAAGGACTCTCCCTCCACCACATCCTGTACCTGGGCACCAGGTCCCCTGCGGGGCTGCTCGGACACTGGGTTATGGCACAAACTCGGGCCTGATGCCCATCAGCCTGTCACCTCTGAGTGAGTTTGGAAAAGGTGGGCGGGCCCTATGGGCAGATGTAGCCCCGTAACTCCGGAGCTGATGGTGGAGAAAAGAGCGTGTCCCCCGCCCCGCCCTCGCATGGTTGTGCCCTTGCCCCTTGAATTCACCTGAGCCAGGGCAGGTTTCTCAGCAGGCCCATGCAGTTTCCGATCTGTCCACAGGGGGGCGGTACCGAGCCCCTTGAGAGAACAGCTCCCTCTTCTGCCCACTTTGGGGCTGGGCCCGGGCACCTTCTGCAGACGCCCACCCGACAGCTCCTGTGGTGAGCACCTGTGGGTCCCACCCCACCGGCTTAGTAGACGCGCTGGCTCAAGTACTCATACTCTCAGGTATTCAACCCTCAGTAAGACTACCGTTTAGGCTAAGCCAGGCCCGCCTGGGAGGAGAGCCGCCCACGCCCGGCCACGTGACGCCCTCGGCCGCGAAAGGGACATCCCGACCCTTGGCCGCGGTGCGGCTCCAGACCCCGTCCACTCCCCTCTCTCTGCACCACATTCTCCTCTCAGGTCTGTGAGCCACGTGCTGAGGCCACATCTTTTTTCCATCCAGCAGATCCTAATTAGGTTTCCTGTCTGCGCCGGCTCTTCATCTGGAAGAGCTACTAGTCTTAAAGTGATTTCAGCCGCGCTCATTTTGCCTCTTCGGTGGATTTTCTCATAAGCCTCAGAGCTAACTGTCGCCCCCACGCACGGGCTGCGCTTCGGCACTAGTGGAGGAGAAAAGGCTCCTTCTGAGAGCACCGGCGAGGCCCCCGTGGGCTGCGAGTGGCCTGGATGGACAGGACGCGCTGCCGCTGGGCACTTGGGAAGGCTTCGGGGTGGAGGGGACCTTGACCAGCCCTGCAAGGACGGGGCGAGCCAGCATGGAGGAAGGTGAGGGGGGCATGCTGGGGCTGAGTGGGGGTCATCTCTGCCTCCTTTTCCGCCCACCCCCGCGGCGTCATGTCCCAAAGGTCACAGGAGAAGGGGACAGCACTGCCCTTGGCCCTCAGGCTGATGCCTCCCTAGGAAGGGGCTTGGGGGTATAGCCTTGCCTTTGGGGGGCGGGGACTGAATCCATTGGCTTAATCCAGTAATTTTTGTTTCTCTTGGGTGCTCAACAAATAGCACTGAAAGAGAATTTGGGGTTCTGGATTTAGCCACCAAGATGGTAATAACAATATTTATTATAATAGTATACCAATTAATACAATATTACTCCTCCTCCTCCTCCTCCTCAATAATACTCAATAATATGCTCAACCTATTGAGTGTATTACTCAATATATATACACACAATAATGCTCAGTAATGATATTTATTTAGTGTTACATGCAGGCACTGTTTTAAGAACTTTTAGGATTTAGCATAGCTACTCTGAATCCATAGATACAAAGTGCAGACAGGTGACTGCCAGGGACAGAGGAAGGGGACTATTGGAGAGCAAATGCTTAATAGGTACAGGGTTTCCCTTTGGGTAATAAAGTATTGGAACTAGATAGAGGTGGCGGCGGCACAGTGTTATGAATGCGCTGATTGCCACCGAATTGCTCACTTTAAAATGTCTCATTTTATGTTACACAAATTTCACCACAATGTGTACAAATAATGAGAAGAAGAAAAACCTTAGTTTTTTCAAACTGGGTATAAGAGGCCTAATGACATCAGGGTTACCCCAGTCTCCCTGCTGAACCCTGGGGGATGTGGCCTAAGTTTCTGGGCAGAGAGCCTGAAAAGCCCGAAGAATTGGGGCAGCACCTAATGGGCTGCCCCTCTGAGGCAGACCCAGGCCTGTCCCTTGCAGGGCCAGTGGTGCAGGTGGGTGGCGCTGAAACCAGAGCAGGTGAGGGGGGTCTGTGGGAGGCTTGAGGCTGCAGGCCCCAGGCTGGGCGTTTTCCCCTCCTGGGAACTGCATGTTTGGCCACCAGGGGGCACTGCTGGCATTGCCTTCCCAGGAATGGGTGGGGACTTGGGCCTTAGTACCAATTGCTTAAGCTTGCAACCTTCCCTGTAGTAAATGTGGGACATGTCGGGGTTTACTAGTCTGTTGCTGACCCATGGCCAGAGGACCCCTCTGTGCTCCTCTCCTGTCTGCACCCGCTCTGATAGAGGGGGTTGTTGCTCCTGCAGTGACAGTGGGGACCTCAAAGGGCCCCTACCCTGGCCCCCGCATGGCCTCGGCAGCCCCATCTTTTGCACTGAGTGATCCAGTGGCTGGTGGGTTGGGAAAGGTTTGCTTGCTGAGGGATTGGGTTTGGGAGTCTGAGGTGTCACGAAGCCATGGCCTGCCCTCCCTCCAGCCAGGTGTGCATAAGTCTACATCACCTGTGCTTCCTGTTTAATTGGGCAGTTCGCAGCCAGGCTGCCCACTGAGATCCCAGCTGTCATTGTCCTTCCTCCAGGGGTGTCCCCAACCTCTGATGCTCCACCAGCCCCAGCGCCCCCTGAACCACACCACCACCATCAGCGTTGCCTGGAGAGTCTTCCTTCTCCCCTACCCCTGTCAGACCTCCTGAGTGCATAGAAGGCCCAACTCCAGTCTGCTGACCTACTGTGTGCACTTGCCAGGTCTGACTCATTGCCTTGCCTGCTTGGCCCCACCTTCTTTCTGCACACATTCTCTCCGTTTAGAGTTTCACTAATCTTCAAGTTGTCTGAAAGCCCAAAGGATTAATATAAGGGATTTTTTTGTAGCCCAGTGATTTTTTTTTTTGCACCCTAGTGTACTGTGCTGAAGATTTCCAGCACATTCCTTCTGGTTTATGGTCTCTCTCTGGCATATCAGTTTCCTTGTTTATACTGCTTCACGTGTTTATAGGATCTGCATTACAATGAATTACTGTGGCTTGTTAAATTGTGTTTCTTACAGATTACTACAAATACAAAGACACAAAGTATTCTCAGGAATATCCACTGTACTTGGCATGCAGACCTCTTGCTCATTGCCAGGTTTGTCTTGTATCAGCCACTGTGTTTGGAGACAGTATTGGACTGTCCTTGGCTCTTCCATCCTGTAATTTCACTCTGTGCCCCTTGGGGGCAGTGCTGAGTCCTGGATTGGGCCAGGCCTTTGCCTGAAGGCAGAGTCCAGGCCAACCCCCAGATTTACTAGCTGTGTATACTTGGGCGAGTTACTTAATTTCTCTGGCCCCACTTCTCTCATCCATACATTGGGCTTAGAAATTTATCATTCAAAGAGATGGTTTGAGAATTGGGTGAGAAAGTGCATGCAGTAGACATGTAATAAACACTCATATTGGTCTTAGTAAAAGCAAATAGGTCCCTTTTTTGATTAAATATATTTATTTAAATGTATGTATTTTACATCATTGTTCATTTTTATACAGTGTTTGATTTCTCCTTTCAGGTCTAATCGCTATAAAATCCCCATCATCGAGTCACCCATGAACCATCACCATATCTCTTGTGCTTTTCCCTCCCCTGTTTTGATCCCTCTCCCTCTCCGTTCCCAGCTGTGTGTCTCTGATTTATAGTCTGCCTGCTAGTTTTGTCTTTTTTTATTTCTTTCCTTAGCCCTTGTTTGGTTTCCCTATATACCTCTTATAAGGGAAACTCCAGATTTTTCTCTTTCCTTCTGATTTATTTCACTGAGCATAATTCCTTCCAGCCCCATCCATGTTGCTACAGATGGCATGAGTTTATCTTTTTTTGATTGCTGAGTAGTATTCCATCATGTAGACATACCACATCTTCTTGATCTGGTCATCTGTTTTTGGACATTTAGGTTGTTCCCATATCTTAGCTGTGGTAAATAGTGCCGCAATAAGTTAGGACTGCAGGTTTCCTTTTGAATTGATGTTTTTGTGTATTTTGGGTAGATTCCTAGGAGTGGAATCACTGGGCCATATGGTAGATTCATTTTTAGTAATTTGAGGGTCCTCCACACGGCTTTCCACAGTGGTTAGATCAGTTTGCCTTCCCACCAGCAATATAAGAGGGTTCCTTTTTTTCCACATCCTCGCCAGCATTTGTTGTTATTAGTTTTTTTAATGTGGGCCATTCTCATTGGTGTGAGGTGGAATCTCGTGGTTTTGATTTGCATTTCCCTGATTATAAAGTGATTTGTGCAGTTTTTCATGTGTAGGCCCCTTCTTTAAAGAGGAGCATAACTTTCTCCTAAATACCTCTGTTATCCTTAAATCTGCTCTCAAGAAGTTACTATTTCTCAAGACACCCAGGGAGCAGAGCCTGGCAAGGGTATGTGTGTTTATTGGAGGGTGCAGGGGAAAGGGAGGTGCCCTCAGTGCAAGGGACTTGCCCCCTCAGGCGGGCTGGGCAGAGGCAGTTTGGCTCTTGGAAGAATTAGGAAACGGCTGGCAGCCCAGCGTGGTATCAAATTCCAGCATGTAACAGAACCAGGCGCTCAGCGGCGCCAGGCACAGACTGAAGGGGGCGCCGGCCACTGGGCGTTTGCTCTGGCACAGTGTTGTGATGAGCTATTTACCCCCTAGGGATTTATTACCCGGACAACCCCCCTCCGGAATGAAAGTTTGTGAAGGCTGATGTTTGTTTTGTTCACCGCTGTATTTCACAAGAGTGCCTGGCACATATTAGATGTTTGATAAAAATTTGGTGGGTGAATGAACCCTATGAGGTATGTGGCTGCTACTGTAATGGGCCGGAAAGTAAAGTACACGGATAAGTAACTTACCCCAGGTGCCTCAGCTGGTGAAGGGTGAAGAGGGATTCGGACCCAGGGCCCAGTGAAGAGCTGCCTGCCCTCTTGGGATCCCAGTGCTGTTTTCATAGAATGTTTGACCAGTTTTTTTCCTTCTTGGAGCTTTTCCTGCTTTGACCATCTGTAGATACTTGTGTGACTCAGAGGAAATACCTTTGGGGCACTTAGTTTTGCACTTTGATTTTGCAACTTCACTAAGAGTACAGCATTCACGTATTTCAATAAAGGGTCTGATTTACAGTTTTCAAACTCTAGTTTTTGGTGACCAAAGGGTGTCCTAGGGAATTGGATTTGTGAATTACTCCCAATTGGAGTCCTCCTGAACTGCCCAAGCGTGTTCCTGGTGTTGAGTGAGGATGTGAGAAACAGGCGTGTTGGTGTCTGAACTTGCCCTTCCCGGCAGCCTATGGGAGTGACCGGTTTGGGAAGAAACTCGGAAAGAAAATAAGGAGGGACAAGAGGAAGGGAGCAGCCACCAGATGGCTGGGTCTCTACTGCGGCTCAGGTATTCTGCTCTCTGCCCACCCCCGCCCCCAGCTGACACTGGTTTTTATGCAGAATTTTGAATAACAGGGCCCCTCTTTGACTCAAGTGCCAGATGGGGTCTCCTCTGTTAATGCCACTTGCTGGGAGCTCTGTCCGCGTGTCCCCTGCGCCCCCGCCCTGACGGCCTAGAGTCAGGAGCAGCGATCTCCTCAGGTGATGTTCTTCATAACCCTGCAGTCATACCTCAGAGCCTGGAGCTGAAAGGAGGTGAACAGTTAACTAGACTTTCATCCAGGCATGAGGATAATGGAATTCTCCTCCCCCTCTCCTCCCCCCATAGGGTAGGTGAGTTAGTCAGACTTTATATGCCACTAGCCTCTGTAGTTATCACCTGTGGCCTTGATGGTGTTAATGGGGGGGTGCTTGGGAGCGTGGGTGCGGGCCGTATGTGCTTGACTGTGGGCACCTGGAACATGGGTGTGGGCATTCGTAAGTGTTTGTACCTGAGCTTGAAGTCAGGGCTGTAAGGGCGGCGTCACTCAGAGTCGGAGGACAAGTTGTGTGGTTATAGAGAGGCCAGATCACAAGAGAAGGCCAGAGGGAGCCCGGAGAAAGAGTGTTTAAGATTCACAAGGGGCTGGGGGGCTCGGTTCCTGCCTGGGGCTTGCCTCTACCCCCCTCACCACCACCACCCCCCCGCCCCACTCCTAGTTCCAGCTAACACTACATGCTGGGCAGCTCCATTGCTTTGCTTTTAATTCTCTTTTTACAGATGAGAAAACTAATTTTTCTAAGGTCAGGCAACTAAGCTAAAGGAGCTAGTGTGTCCCCAGAGGGGCTGACTGGCAGTAGCCACAGGCACAAAAGCCATGAGAGCCAGTAGACCCTGCAGTTCAAATTCAGCCTCTATCAGCGTGGACCTCAAAGCCCCTCACACCTCAGATTCCAGGCCAAATTGCCTCCCTTCCCACTTCATCCCTTCCCATCCTCTTCTAGTCTAGGGAAGCCTCTCTGGTCCCCTCCCTCCCTCCCCGTATTGAGTTGTAGTCTCACTCCCAAAACTATTTGACAGCTGTAACAATTGACCATGACATATCTCAAGGTTTGGGTTCGACACTAAAGTCAGTATCAAGAAGGAATATTCTAGCCCAGCTCTGGGACCCTCAGGGTCCTCACTTTGCCTGGGATACAAAGCACACCATAAGATTAAAGTGCAAGTACTTGCTAACCCTCCAAAGTATGCAAAGGAAGGACAGGAGGTGTCCCGCATTAAGCAAAATGATCTCTAGACACACAGGACGCTTCCTTGTGGCAATTGTTTTGGGTCTTTAGAGTCTCTTTAAATTCTTTTTTTTTTTAAATGAATTATGGAGTATTGTGCCGGGAGAAGATGCATTTTTTAAAAGATTTATTTATTTATGCATATAAGCTGGGGGTTCAAACCGAAGGTGTGGGACGGTGAGAGGGTTCACCAGAGACAGAGTGGGGAGCAGAACAGGCAGATGGACGGAAGCACACTGCTGAGGGGAGCAGTGGGTGAGGCAGGAGAGGTCTGCTGCGCCATGTGGGAATCTCCCCAGCTGTACTTCGAACTCATGTTGCTGCCGACAGCTCCACAGCGCAGCGCATAACCGCTGCACCACGGGGGAGGCCCTCTTTAAGTTACTAATCATATATTCAGGCAGTGGAACGGCTTTGCCAGCTATAGCCAGAGCAGCATCTCAGCACAGATGCCCAGAACTTCAAGGTCAACCTCGAGCTGACTGCTCTAATCACAATGAAAAGATGTGCCTTGGAGGAATTAGAACAAATGATGCTCAAGTCAGCGATAAATCCCTGATTTGGAAAAGTGGAAATATTTAGAAATGGGAAAAGTTGTGGAAGGATAATTCTTGGGCTCTCAGAATGGCTGGCTCATACTGCCAAATCATTTTCAATGGCAGTTAGCAGGGTGCTTGATATCTCACAGCTGGGGTACCCTGGCAGCAACACTGGTCAGGTTACTTCAGCAGAATTGCCAAGGATGCTTTAGAACACAACCTGCTGCCAAGGACGTGAACCTGGTCAAAGGTAAAGGCCAGGAGCCAGCCATGCGTGCCTTTCAAACCTCCAGATGGACTTTACACAAAAGCCTCCTGCCATGGATTATAAACATGCGCTGGTTATTATTTGTGTTGTTTCTTTTTTTTTTCCCTTTCTGAGAGTAGATTGAAGTTTTTCCTTGCCAGAGAGCTGTAGCTCTGTGTAGGGAAAATGGAGTTGTCAGGCTTTTGTTTTTTGGCCTCCCGCTGTTGGCCTCTAAGGCCGGCACCTGGGCTCTTGCTTTCCTCCTAGCTTTCATTGCCCACATGTGACCATGTGTTGGTACAAAAAGCACTTGGGAGCGTAAGCAGGGGGCACACACGGATGCCTGGGGCCGAGAGGCGCGAGCATAGGCACGCATACCTTTAATACGAAACAAGAAGAGGTAACACTGAGATCATTACGCGAGAGGGAGACCGAGAGAGAAAGCCAGAGAGGCGTGAGGGAGAGCATGGAGAGTCTCTGGGGTTTGGGGGTGCTGGGAGGCTCAGCTGCCTGCCTGCCTGCTGGTATGCTTGTGTACTGCTTCCCTGATCATCAGTATAAGCCTGTCAAATCTATTGAGGGCTCTGAGATTCTCTTTTCCATTTGGCCAGCTCCACAGTGAGCCTGTCTGGCCCTGTGCACGGCCTCCGCAGCACTCTGGTAAAAATAAACTTTTGCTTAACTGTTTTCCGACCTGGGGAATTTCCACTTACCTCTCTAGTAATCACAGGCACTCATTATACCGGTATTGTTACCAAGGGACTCTCAAATTTGCTTTCCCCCTAATACTTGACTGTTCTTATCACGACAGTCCTTAGGAAAAATAGAAAGAACTCACAGAATTTTAGAAACTGAAATGAACAAATGTCCTTAAATTCTCTTTGCCCTAAATACTAACATATATTAGCTTTAACGTGTAAGGTCAGTCCCCTCTGGGACTCATGGGTATCTCCGTATGAATTAATAAGTGGCTGGTACATGCATTTGAACATTTCACCCGGGTCTTTTTTTTTTTTTTAAAGATTTATTTTTTATTTATAAATACAAGCTGGGGCACAGGCCAGAGGTGTGGGGCGGCGAGAGGGTTCACCAGAGACAGAGTGGGGAGCAGAACAGGCAGATCAGAAATACACTGCTGAGGGGAGCAGCAGGCAACGCAGGAGAGGTCTGTGGCACCATGTGGGATTCTCCCCGGCCAGGCGTCGAACTCGCGTCGCCACTGCCGACAGCTCCACAGCGCAGTGCTTAACCGCTGCGCCACCGGGGAGGCCCTTCACCCCGGTCTTATCTTCTACCCTCCTGCACTGAGATATGGTTAAGTACTGCAAGGCACTCATGCTGCCTCCAGCTTTATCATAAAGAGGTACACATTACCCTTCCAAGCCATTCACTTCTGATTCTACAACAGGAGATTTACTGTTCTGGAAAAGACATCTGAGAAAAACTGTCCTTGAACTTTGATGAAAAGGAGCGTATCGGTTGTTGATACCTGAGCCAGCATTGAAATTCTGAAGTATTGATCGTTAGGTTAATATTTCCCAACTAAAAGGATAGATAACATTTTCTCCTGACTATTGGGTATCTGTTCCATTGGAAATCTTAAACTGTGATTCTTAAGAATCTTCCAGAAGATGCTGACTTCAAAAGTGGACAACTTCTGCTTAAGACTAGCATTCTGAAACAACTTCGGTCAATTCAAAAACTAATAGCATCAGTCTCATTCAAAAGAGGCGCATTTAATTGCATTCTTGAGAAGGAAATCAGCACTTTATCTTTTGACTTGGAAACCTGTTTCAAGGACGAATGGACATTTTGTTTCTGGTAATTGCTTATTTTACAGTTGGCTAATGTTTCATGTCCAGCATCTTCAATGTTATTGCCCAGCCAGTGTCGCAGCAGACAGTTCAATAACACCAGCAGAAGGAGAAGAAAAGACAAACTCCATTCTAACCATAGACTGCATCCATGCACACTCCTCTGACTTTACTCAGCAAAATCGCAACACTGGGGGACATCTACATTTCCTGAATGAATGTCCTGTGGTCTGACTTTGTCCTTTGCCCCGGAGCTGAGGCGAGGAAGCAGTCCTAGATGCCCTGAACTCATCTGACATTCAGGTGAGACCCCAATACATTGCAAGCTGCTCTGATGCTCACGGCAGGACCCTCTCCCAAATCCTCCAACCAGAACCCAGATCCTCTGAGGTTCTTTCGCCCCCACCAGGTGGCCTGGTCTGGAGGCCAGGGACTGCATCCATCACACTCATTCAGAATCCTTGGCCCAGAGTGAAACTGTTCTGTATCTGACAGTGTCCGTGGCAAGGCTGTTGCTTTCTTTTATGATGGTTACACTTCTCAGGTGCCTGTGTCTCTATCTCTCTCCCGCCGGTCTTTCTCTTTTCAAGAGACTTAGGGAAATGCATACACAAATTTAAAGTCTCTTTGCAAGAGCCATAAAAAGAAATACACAGATTTTAAATTTTAAAAGTGAGTTAATTGGGGGGATAGTGGAATAAAGGGAAGAGAAGATGTATTGAGTGAGAGGCCAGATTTATTTACACAGAAGGACATCGTGAGACCCTGTGTTATTTCTGGAAAACAAAATTGGAGCGTGCCTGTGTGTGGTGGTTTAGTGGTAGAATTCTCACCTGCCACAAAATTTGATTGTGATTTTCCTAGTAATCAAGGCAAAGGATGAAGAACAATTTGTTATGTGATTCTGTGTCTATAAAAACCTGAATCAGTGGCTTGGAAAACACCCCCCCAGCCCCATTCCAGTGATGACCCCTTAAAGGAATTGCCTGCAGAATTCCATTACAGTGAGTACTAGTCACATTATCCACAAGGGGAAATCCACTGTCCGCTTTCAGGGAGCTATTTCTTGCGATAGCCTTCTAACGGCGTGTTTTAGGATGCACCAAAATAAGGAATGCCCCCCCTTCCTGGCCCCTACTCAGGGACCCTCATAATCACAATGTGAGGGTCTTCACAGGGCTCCACCCCTTCACAAGGGCTCTGAGCCCCTTGGCGCCTACACTTCCTGCGCTGACTCTGTCCTTTCCCGAAGGGCTGCTTCTTCCACAGCCCTGTTATCCAGGCTGGCTCCCTCCACGGGGCCTTGAGGTGCATGGACACCTTTTCCAGGCCTCTAAGGGTCACACTTGAGCTGGGGTCTCCAGAGGACCTGCTGTTTTGCTCAGGAAACACACACACACACCCAGAAGGATTTAAAGCACCTCAGGTTCTCTTTGTGGAAGGTCTGTAAGAAACGGCCCGGGGAGGGGCACGCAACGCAGTCCTTGAGCACGATAGATAAGAACAATAAACAAAAGTCACAGGCTGTTAACCCCTCTGCTTCCCACGGCAGGGTCACCTGTGTGGTGATGATGAGGTCTCAAGGCCCATTAGGGGATTTTCCAAGAGCTTCCAAAACAGCAGGCAGATGTCCCAGACACCAAATCTCTGTTCTGCTAAAGCCATTTGATGAGGACCCCCCAAAAGTGGTCTAGTGCCGTGAATTTCGTGTTATAGGTATTTTGCCACAATGTTTTTTTAAATCAAGTGTGATCTAAGGACTCACTTTCAGAAAGTCTGTTTTAACCCAGGACTACAATGGGAGCATCTAGAGGAATGAATGGAATGCAGAAAGAATTTAAGGAGGCTATTTCTCGCAGCTGAGTATTTGCTAAGTGTCACGAGGCAGAGAGTTCACAATTCCATCTGCAGACAAACCTCCAGAGCACAGCTATATGTCAGTGCTGTGAAGCCTTCAACCACAGGAGCCTCCCCGGGGAGGCTTCCAAACGCTGATGGCACCACGAGGGGGTTCTAACTTCATGGGTCTGTGGCTGGACTTGGGCTCAATAATTTTTAAAAAGTTCTGAGATGATTCTAATGTGCAGACAAGGTTGAGAATGATGCTTTTAAGTCAACATAGGTGGGGGAAAGGCTGGTTTTTTTTTTTTTAAGTAAAATCAAGCAACCCACCCCGGGCTTGTGTCTCATTAGCTGGTTAGGGGTTGCCTGTGTTTGCCTTTCTGGCAGTATCTTCCTACTCTTTTATCTTTTTATTTATTTTTAATTTTCTGGTGGGAATCGACCCCAAGGACAAAGCTTGTTGGCCGCCAGGTCCCAGTTTACAGAGCTGTGCAGAGCCCTGACTTCTGAGGTTTAGTGAGTATTAGGGCAGGTCTGTGCCTCCTCAGTCCCCTGACCTCACTTTTATATTGATGTTTTGAAACCTTTATTAAATACTGAATTTATACCTTTCTAGCCTAACAAAATATTGCTAATTTAAAATTTATTTCTGTAGGGCACTAATATTGCCCTTTCACCTGTAAACCTGTTTTTTTTAAAGTTCAACTCATCTGCTTCCTGTATCCACTAAACTTTGCAGTATCTTCCAAAGAAGGCCGAACTGTCTGAGTCTCTTAAGTTGAAATAGTCTTTGGCATTCGCAGCAGACGATTGGCAGGTAGGGCCCTGTCCTTGTGCAGTTTGTACCAGGGCACAGCTAACACAGTGACTTCAAAGGCCACCCGCGCCACCATCTCATACGCAAACCTACACCCTGGTCAGGAGCCGGGTCAGGGCTCAAGTCCACGAGCCCGAGGGGCTCCTCCCTGAGGTCTGCAGGGCCTGGCTGTGCCCTTGTCCTGTGGGGAGTCCTGGGGCCATCTGGGTGCCCCCCAGCTTTACCACCCACTGCAGTGACATGGGAATCTGGCCCCGCTGAGTTCAGCTCTGGCCCTCAGGCACTTTCCCCTGGGACCACCAGCTTCCAGTCCCTGTCCCTGTCAGTGGGAGGGCTGTTGTGCTGGGGGCCAGCCCTGGGGCGACCTCCATGCCCTGCCTGGGGCTGGGACCAGCTCAGGATGGCAGTCACTAGTTAGGCTGTTAACTCCTTTTTTTTTTTTAAATATTTATTTATGCATACAAGCTGGGGTGCAGGCCAAAGGTGTGGAGCGGTGAGAGGGTTCCCCCAGAGGCAGAGTGCAGAACGGGCAGATTAACTGAAGTACACTGCTGAGGGGAGCAGCGGCAGACAGGAGAGGTCTGCTGAGCTATGTGGGAATCTCCCTGGCCCTGCTGAGCTATGTGGGAATCTCCCTGGCCGGGGATCGAACTGGTGATGTAGAGGCTGAGGATAGCTTCATAATGCTGCGCTTAACCCGTTGCGCCACCAGGGAGACCCTAGGCTGCTAACACTTTTTACTTTTCAGCTTCTTAGCCACATGACTAAGCAAAATTCTCCATCGTTTGTCAAAGGAAAACACTGGAGACCCCAATTCCTTGCTCACCCAGAGCAATGCCAGCCTTTCACTGCATCGCCCACAAGCCCAATCTGTGAGTGGGGCTGGGTCGCGTGCAGGGGTGCCGGTGGCCATGTCTGCAGCCTGTTCTGGGTGGGAGCTGAGGGGGAGCTGAGCTGTGTGGCTGTAGGTGGGGAGACAGGAGAAGACTCACTTGGATCTTTTGGAGAACCAGGCCGTGGACACCGCTAACCAGCTAGTCAGGGTGCGCTCTATGCTGACTTGGGAGTCCCCACCTGCTGGGCTGCGTGGATTTTTAGGACACTGGACTCTTGTGTCCCATCAATACTAGTCCGTTTGCACTTGAGCTTCTTGGAGCTAGTCATCCTCCAAGTTCTCCCTGTATCTGCACCGGAGTGAGCCCTGTCACTCCAGAATGAATCAGATGACACCTTTGGCTCACTCCCACCCACCACAGGAGAGAATCAGGTACCCGGGCCTCATTTCATGGACCCGAGTTGGCCTTGTACACGAGGCCGTCTCCCCAAGCGCCCAGGCAGTAGCACACTGCAGGAGGCAGCACAGGTGAGCTCAGAACCTCTTACGCCTGGGTCCTCCCTTTCAGCCTCTCAGATTCTCCTCATCTCCCCAGATCTGCTCAGGGTCCATTAAATTCTGTGATCGGTGGATCTTATGACTCTTTTCCCAGAATTTAGTTCCTCATTCTTTGATCCTGCCTGATGTAGTCCCTAACTCTGCGAGGTTCTCACAGCTCCCCTGGGCCTGGCCCATGGAGGGGGGGCACAGTGGGGGCAGAGGCGGGGAAGATGCTGCTCTGCCTCCCCCTTGCTCACAGGTGGGGGGCCCAGCAGGAGTCTCAGGAGCACAGTTGGGTGAAAGGGTGGCCTGGGCCCCACCAAGCGCAGTCGGGGTCTGTGGCTGCTCACCTGAGGCTACTGGGGGGATCAGGAAGCCCCCCCGGGAGGTGCCTCTCTGCCCAGGGACCTGTGTCTGAGGGGTGACCGCTGTTTTGTGCCTCAGGAGAAACTGAAGCCTGATTACCTGAAAGGACTCCCCGAGACGGTGAAGCAGTACTCGCAGTTTCTGGGGAAGAGGCCTTGGTTTGCAGGGGACAAGGTACAGGAGGGGCTCGGGGGAGGGGCTTGTCATTCCTCCAGGGGTCAGATTTGGTGCCTCCCATCCCTCTTCCTCTGCAGGTCACCTATGTGGATTCCTGGCTTATGCCATTCTTGACAAACTCAGTATATCTGAACCCACGTATCTGGTTGTGTCCCCGATCTGAAGGACTTCATCCCCTGCAGAGAGGTGATTCTTCTGATCTCCTTAATACTTCTATCCCTTTTTGTGTATTCCTTATTTATCTGATGATTCCTAGAATGGAGCTAAAATGAAGATAAACTAACATATTTTGAGGACTTATGTTAGCATCTCTGCTCGATATCTATAAATATACTGAGCCCTGCCTGCTTCGCCAAGCTCCATGGGCCACGGTGTGGGTCGGGGCCCGATGAGCTTGGCCTTGGCCACAAGAGGAACCTTTGGTGCTTCTCCTTTAACAGGAATAATTAGGGCCTGGGCTGCTGGCTCCCTGCTCCAGGTCCTCCCATCAGCTTCCCTACTGGTTTTGCTGAGTCACTGGGTGAAATCTGATCTTTTCTGCAAAGTGTGCTGCATAATCTAGCCCCTGGTTCTCTTGGGGGCCCTGTTGTGGGCAACTCTGGGGGCCCAGGCTCCTCCTTGTGAGAAGGGAGTGTGTTTGTGAAACGGGGAGCCCAGGCCCCCATGAGGAGGGGCTGGGGAAGAGCAGCAGAAGAGCCCAGAACTGGGGAGAGCCCGGAGCACTCTCGGGCTGCCCACTCACTAGCTGTGACAGCTGAGGAAGCAGCTGCACCTGTGTGTGCCTCAGTTTCCCTTCTGATAAGTAAGATAATAGAACCTATCATGTAGGGTTGTTGGTGGAATCTAATTTCTAATGGATTTTTTTTTAAAGATTTATTTTATTTATTTATGCATATAATAACTGAGGTGCAGGCCAGAGGTGTGGGGTGGGATGGTGAGTCACCGGAGACAGAGTGGGGAGCAGAACAGGCGGACCCACTGAAGCACACTGCTGAGGGGAGCAGTGGGAGAGCAGGAGAGGTCTGCTGTGCCATGTGGGAGGCGCTCTGGCTGGGGATCGAACTTGTGCTGCAGTGGCGCCGATAGCCTCATAGGCTGGCCCGTTGCTTCACCAGGGAAGCCCCCTAGTGGATTTAAGGCCCTTATGGTAGTGTAGAATCTTCTAAGTCATAAGTCTGAAAGATGACATTAGTTACAGAAATTGGAGGCGTTAAGTACGGAAGTAGGTAGCTCAGTGTGGGGAAAATGGAGTTGCTCAGGCTCTTTTTTTTTTTTTGCCTCTGGCCACAGCCTCTATGGCTTCCACCTGCAGCCTTGTTTTTCTCCCAGGTTTCATTGCCCACATGTGATATCGTGATGGTGCTGAAAGCACTTTGCACACGAGCACGGGCGTGCACAGACACCTGGGCTGAAAGGCGTGAGCACAGGGCTCGCACACCTGTATTACGGACACCCAGACCAAGAAGACAGAGTCCTGGCAGGCAGACCTGTAAGTGCAATGCCCAGGAGAGATGGTACTAGCTTACTCGAGAGGGACTCTGAGAGGGAAGAAAGGGGTTGTGGCCCCTGCCTGCCTGCCGGTCTGCCTGCGTACCTGGTTCCTGCTTCAGCAGCCAAGGCCGCCAAATGCGCCGAGGCCTCCGAGACTCTTCCCACCTGCCCGAATCGACAGTGACCCTCTGGGCCTGGCACGGTGCACTACACTCGGAGCGTCTGATGCCTCCTTCCTTGGCACAGAGGAAGGTCTGTCAGGGCCCCGAGCACCTGTGACTGTGCGGGCCTTGCAGCGCCACGGAGCGGTGGCGCTGAGGTCTGCCCCCTTCGCCCACCCCAGGGCCTGCCGAAGGTCTGCGCCTACATGAAGTCCAGCCGCTTCCTCCCGCAGCCTGTGTACACGAAGCCCGCTGTGTGGGGCAACAAGTAGGCCCTGGGAGAGCGCAGCTGGGAGCAGAGTCATTCTGTGGTGCAGCTGCCAGCCCTGAATGCATCTCCACCCTGAATGCAGATGGGTGTCTACCCTCAGATGTCCCCAGCAGGCCGCATCTGGCCTTTCCTTCCCCATCTCGCTGCTTGTGCAGGCACATAAAGCTCTATACGCCCTGAAGTCCTCATTTAACGTTTTCCTTCCCACACTAAAGCCAATCAGACCATTCTTCCTTCTGTGGTCACTTTGCCTGGCGGTGTCCACCTGAGCTCCCAGCTCTGCCCTGAAGCCCCGCGCTGGCCTGTGTGTAGGCCCCTCTCCCCCAGCGTGGAGCCCGCCCTGCTCCCCAGTAAAGCCTTAATCACACCTGCTCTGTCTTGTCTTCCTCCCTCCCGGGCCCCCGGGCTCTCCAGCTTCCCAGGGGCTGACGGGAGCCTGGCAGTGGCTGGGCCCAGGCTGTGGCTGGTAGCAGGGGGCTGAGACTGTTCCTGTCTCCCCAAGCAGGGGCCCTCTGTGGAAGGGAGGCTTGTCCTGGGCCCTCGTGTCTCCTCATTCACCCTCCCTGAGGCCTGTTAGTGTGGGGGACCAGAGAGGGTGTCCCCCACCTCAGGGGACAGAACCAGGATTCTGCCCTCTGCAGTGAGGGGCTCAGCAGAGCTGTGGGTGCGTCCATCCCTGCCCTTCCCTCGGGGTTTCTAGGCGCCTCTCCAGGCTGTGGCACAGCTGGCAGGCAGGACCCTGCTTCTTGGTTGCCCCTCATTTCCCTGGGTCCCCTGAGAGAAATGTCCTTAGTCTTCCACATGAGAAAATGTCTATGCAGATGTTCACTGATCTAGTGGTCTGGGGGGTCCAGAATTCTAGGAGGAAGATCCCAGACACCTGATGGAATCACTCAGCTTCTAGAATTCAGCACTGCCAGCGACAGGGTGACGGCCTCTGACTTGATGCCCTCTGACAGACTTCATTGTTTAACTTGACAAGCTTTAAGGTCTTTTTCTTCCTATTCTGACAAGTCCGAAGAGCACCTGGCCTGCTGTTTGCCCAGTTCATGCTGTTCCACAGCTCAGGTCTCCTCCGCCTGCTTCACAGGGGCACCCTCCTGGTGCACCCACTGTAAGGGATCTTAGGTCTACTGCAGAGCGAGCTGCTGAAGAGGAATTTTCTAGTCGATCCTGCTCCCCTTACTGTGCTGCCGTAATTCTCGGTAAGTTTTGGGTGTGGTATCTGGCAGGGTGAGCTGGGAGAAATTAATAGAAGAGGAAACTCCTTCACTTTAACTTGGCATTTTGAGCCCTAGGAGCCTGTGGGCATCTTGGCAACCCAGGGGTGATGCTGAGCAAAGCTTAGAGGAAAAGAGTGGAGAACGTCGTGCGCTGTATGACGCAAGCTGTTGCCCAAAGTCCCTCTGACAGTAGAGTGAATGGGGCTGGGAGCCACGGAGCCAGCAGGGGAAACAGGCACAGGGGTGGCCTCTACTATCCGTGTGCCCAGATCTCTGCTCAGGGGTTCTCTGGCCTGTGTGGCTGAGGTGAGCCTATTTCTCCCCATCCTAAGCCTGTTCTTCTCGTCTGGGGGAGGGAGAGGGTGGGGCTTGGGTAGGGCCAAGGGTGGAGGCAAAGTACAGGGCCACACCCCAGCCCCGTCAGAGGATAAATTCCTAATTCTGCTCTGCAGAAAGCCTTTCTCAGAGCAAGAAAACCAGAGCCATGGCCATGACCTTGGGTTACTGGGACCTCAGAGGGGTGAGCCAGGGGCCTCTGGGCAGGTGGGCCAGACGACCTGCAAAATGGGACTTGCAAAATCATGTTTCCTTTACGGTCTTTCTGAAGCTGCGTCCATCTCTTTGTTTACCGTTCTCTCTCTCTCTCTCTCTGTGTGTGTGTGTGTGTGTGTGTGTGTGTGTGTGTGTGTGTGTGTCTGTCCACGTGGGCATAGAGAAGGTGGCCAGCTTGTCTGTGGGGGTGTTACCTGGAGCAGGTAATTCAGTCATGATCCCCATGTCTGACGGCTGCCCCTGCTTCCTCCCAGCTGGCTCACGCCATCCGCCTGCTCCTGGAATACACAGACTCTAAGTATGAGGAGAAGATGTACAGCATGGGCGACGGTAATCACACGTGCTCTGGTTCCCACTGCTTCCCCCCTCATGCTGCTTTGGGGCCAAGCTCCTCATTCCCAGGCCACCAGCACCTCCCCTTCCCTAAGCCTCTTTGGGCACCTTGATCTCCAAGACAGAACCTGAGAGGGGATTACTGGGTCCCTGAATAGCAGTTGGGAGGTTCCCTTAGGGCTAGTTCAACCCTGAGTGAGCCTGCCTCACGTGACTCTAGAACTTTGTTCTTTTCCCTAACATTGTAATAGGAGGACTGGTTTGGATTGCAGATCTACCTGTTCAGGGTGTCTTGCCTGTACTGGTTTGTAGGGTTCCTGAGAATAGGATTTTGACTCAGGGGAGGTTTGTTTCCCTCGTCTTCTCCACCACAGCTCCCGACTATGACAGAAGCCAGTGGCTGAATGAAAAGTTCAAGCTGGGCCTGGACTTCCCCAATGTAGGTACAGGGCTGGGGGTGAGGTGGGCAAAGAGAGGGTGTCTCCTCCATCTCCTCTCCTGGCTCAGGGGCTTTGGGACCAGTGCCTCCTGCTCAGCCCTCAGCTTCCTGGTTCCCTGGGCTGCCTTCCATGATGCTCTTGTTCCAGCTCATTCACTATTGGACACATGCTTATTTGGTACCTAGCTTGGGCTGTGAGAGCCAGGTTTCCTGTTTGCTCTTCTTTATGAGGGGATGCCGGGAGCTGGAGGCCCAAGCAACCTGCCTCTGCTCCCTTGCAGCTGCCCTACTTAATCGATGGGGCTCACAGGATCACCCAGAGCAACGCCATCCTTCGCTACATCGCCCGCAAGCACAACCTGTGTGAGTGGGGCTGGGTGGGGTGCGGGGCCAGTGGCTGTGTCCTAAGGCAGGTCTGGGTGGGAGCTGAGGCTGTGTTATGTGGCTGTAGGTGGGGAGACCGAAGAGGAGAGGATTCGCGTGGACCTTTTGGAGAACCAGGTCATGGACTTGCGCATGCGTCTGGCTATGGTCTGCTACAACCCCGACTTTGTGAGTGCGCTGCTGGCTGGCCATGGTTTTGGTAGGAGGCAGACATTTTGTCTCAGGAACTCTGGTCTGGATTTTCATGTGTACTCCTGAGAGCTGCCAGTCCTCAAGGATTGTCTAAACTGACATCAGAGTGACCCTCTAAGCCCAGATTTTGTCATAGTGAAACGCTGATTCGATTTTCAATTACTAAGATGTGTCAGGAATTCCCAGAGTTGATTTAAGACCTAGGCAGCGTGTTTACCTTGTCCCCTGACAATCTCCTCGAAACGCCCAGGCAGTAGCACACTATACAGATGAGCTCAAGACCTTCTACCCCTGGGTCGTCCCTTTCAGCCTCTCAGATTCTCCTCATCTCCTCCAATCTGCTCAGGGTCCATTCTGTAAACAGTGACTCCGTTCTCAAATACTAGTTTTTTACTCTTTGATCCTGCCTGGTGCTGTCCGTAACTCTGCCGGCTCTGCAGCTCTCCCAGGTGTGACCCATGGGTGGGAGGGCACCGTGAGGACAGGTGTGGGGACAGATGCTGCTGCTCTGCCTCCCCCTTGCTCCCAGGTGGGGGCCCCTGCAGGGGTCTCGGGAGCACAGTTGGGTGAAAGGGTGGTCCGGGCCCCTCCAGGTGCAGCTGGAGGCTGTGGCTGCTCACCTGTGGCAACTGGGGGTCAGGAAGCCCCAGGGACCTGTGTCTGAGGGGTGAACTCTGTTTTGTGCCTCAGGAGAAACTAAAGCCTGAATTCCTGAAGGGTATCCCTGAAAAGATGAAGCATATGTCGCTGTTTCTGGGGAAGAAGCCTTGGTTTGCAGGAGACAAGGTAAAGGCAAGAATGGGGGACAAGGAGACCCCATTCTTCCTAAGGTCAAGGTTTGCTGCCATCCCTCCCTCCCCCTCTACAGATCACCTTTGTGGATTTCCTGGCTTATGATATCCTTGACGTGCACCGCATGTTCGAGCCCACGTGTCTGGACGCGTTCCCAAACCTGACGGAATTCCTGACCCGGTTTGAGGTGTTTCCTTGCTCCTCCTAACTCTCTACCTCACTTTTATCTTCAGTCGTCTCTGTGATGGTTTTTTAGAATGGAGCTAAAAGGAAGACAAACTAATATTTTTGTAGGGCATGCATTATACTAGTATCTCTGCTCAGCATCTTACATGTATTGTATCCAATTTTGTAGATTTATCACCTCAGTTTTACACAGGAGGAACACCCAGGTGGAGGGACAAGCAATTTCTCAGCTCCCGGAGCAGGACGGGCTGGGCTGGGCCCCCTCAGCCTCTGGCTTCCCTGGGCAGCAGCAGCTGCTGTCCCTGTCCTGGGCCCCAGGGAAAGGCTCAGGGCCTTTTCCAGGCTGGCGCTCCGCTCCCCACAGTGGGGTGAGGCAGCTGGTGGAGGAGCGTGTGTGGGGCTGGCGGCAGCAGAGCTGAGGCCTGGTGGGGTGAGAGTAAGTAGCAGAGACACAGACACTGGTCCCTGTCCCTCTCCGAGAGCTTTGCTGTGACCCCGCCATACTGGGGAAGCACTGGGGGTCCCTGGAGTGGAATAGGTGCTGGGTTAGGTATAAGTGGAGGTGCCCCAGGGCAAGGGTTTACTTGTCATTTCTTGGTGTGGTTCCCTCTCCTCTGTGTCTCCCTTTCTTTTCCTCCAATTACCCAGATTCTGTCCCAAGATGGGGTGTACGTTTATTTTCCTCATATGCAGTGATCTGACCTCTCCCTGAGATGAGGCCCTGGGACAGGCACAGTGGGGGGTGCACAGGTGACTGCCTGGAGTCCCCCCTCCTGGGCTAGTGCAGTTGGAGAATTTTAGGGACCAGGTTGTGGGTGTGTGGGACCAAGTGGGTGCTGGAGGGGGGCGGCCTAGACTCACACCTCAGGTCACCCTTAGTTCTCTGGCTGGAGAAAAACAAGGTCAGTTTTTTGTTTTTTTCCCAGAATGACAATTTGAGGCATTAGCCCAACAGGTTCTTCACCCTCTAATCTGCTTTCTTTCTCACTTACCACTACGAATGTATATTAACAGTTAATTCTCTTCTGCTCCGGGCTGGTGCTGGCTATCATCGCTGGCCTGCTGGCTGGTGCGGGCTGTAGGAGTGTAGGGTGAACGAAAGCGCCATCAGGTTTTTCCACCCTCCCCTCAGTGATGGGCCTCTGCGGGCCCGCAGGCACCTGGAGTAGGGGGTGGGCCTGCGTGAATGGGCACACCTGAGCTAGAGACTGGGCTTAGAAGCAGCAGAAGCAGGCGAAGTGGCAGGGAGGAGAGAACAGAGCGTGGAGCAGAGGACCGTTTGGGGTGCAACAGAGACCACAAGAGAACTCCTGAGAGCTCAAGTGAGTGACCAGCCCCCTGGGGGACCAGTCCCCCAGCCTACCCTGTACCTGGCTGCCTCACTCACAAGCCACTGAGGGCTCCAGAACTTCTCCTTTTGCCCCATCTGGCAGTTCTATAGAAAACCGGTTCCCTGCGTCTTCCTGCCGTGACAAGGAGCATATTGTGTGCAGCCTACAGCTTGTTGGGGCCTGGCCTGCTGCATCCAGTCCCAACATTCTGAATCCCTTAAATCTATGGGCACTTGCTCCCTTGGGAAGGTGGTGTCCACACACCCCTGAGTCTCTGCAGAAGTGGCTGCAGCAGGACTGGGCAGGAGATTTATGGACTCAGGGACTAGGTCAAACCTTTGACTTTCTCCTTCAGGGAATAATTAGCACCTGGGCTGCTGGCTTTCTAGCTCACACTCTATCAGCTCTCATCCTGGTTTTCCTGAGCCCCTGTTCTGCTCTGGGTCTCACAGAGCAAATTCTGCAAAGCCAGGAGCCTCTCTTTGAAACAGGAAACATTTGTGAGACGGGGACCAGACCCCCGTGAGGAGGGGGTGGGGGAGAGCAGCAGAAGAGCCCAGAATTGGGGAGAGCCAGGTGCATTCCAGGGCTGCCCGTTTACTAGCTGTGTGAGCTGAGGAAGCTGCTGGACCTGTGTGTGCCTCAGTTTCCCTTCGTTACGCTGATATTTGGAAACTATCATGTAGGGAAGTTGGTGATTATAAACCTATGTCATCATCTGTTGTGGCCTTGAAGCGTCTAGCACACTGTGGCGTCTCTAGGAATAACAAGTCTTAATCTATATCACAAGAGTTGTAATGTTAGAAGAGTTATTTTACCAGATAGGGAGCGCAGAGAGATCGTCTTAGGCCTCCTCATTTGAGGCCTATTCCACGGTCTCCACAGATGTGTCTTCCCTGGGCTGGGGGCACAGCCTGATCTGCCCTCTCTCCACCCTCAGGACCTGCAGCGAATCTCCACCTACATGAAGTCCAGCCGCTTCCTCCCACGTCCTCCGTTTGCAAAGGTCGCCATGTGGGGCAGCAAGTAGGCCTGTGAGGCCAGGGATGGCCAGAGGAGCCAGTGTTGTGCGAGCTGCTCCAGAGCCCTGAGACACTGCACCTTCCTCCACCCTGAGAGCTACCCTCTTGTTCTAATTTCCTTTCACACTCCCTCCAGCCTTGGGAGCTCACCCTGCCCAGCCAGAATTTTTTAAACTCTTCAAAACGCTACTTAAGTGTCAGCCCTCTCCACCCACCGGGCTGCCCCTCCCACTTTGCCACCCAGATGATCCTCCAGCTGTTCCCTCTTCTCAGGTGACCTGCGAGACTCCAGTTGCAGAGCTCAGCCCTGCGCTCCTGGCTCTGCCCCGAAGCCCCGCGCTGGCCTGTGTGTAGGCCCCGCTCCCCCAGCGTGGAGCCCGCCCTGCTCCCCAGTAAAGCCTTAATCACACCTGCTCTGTCTTGTCTTCCTCCCTCCCGGGCCCCCGGGCTCTCCAGCTTCCCAGGGGCTGATGGGGAGCCTGGCAGAGGCTGGGCCCAGGCTGTGGCTGGTAGCAGGGGGCTGAGACTGGTCTTGTCTCCCCAAGCAGGGGCCCTCTGTGGAAGGGAGGTTCGTCCTGGGCCCTCGTGTCTCCTCATTCACCCTCCCCGAGGCCTGTGGCTCTGCAGAGCTGTATGTGTTAGTGTGGGGGACCAGAGGGGGGCCCCCCCACCCCAGGGGACAGAACCAGGATTCTGCCCTCTGCAGTGAGGGGCTCAGCAGAGCTGTGGGTGCGTCCATCCCTGCCCTTCCCTCGGGGTTTCTAGGCGCCTCTCCAGGCTGTGGCACAGCTGGCAGGCAGGACCCTGCTTCTTGGTTGCCCCTCATTTTCCTGGGTCCCCTGAGAGAAATGTCCTTAGTCTTCCACATGAGAAAATGTCTATGCAGATGTTCACTGATCTAGTGGTCTCATAGGTCTAGATGTCTGGAGTGAAGATCTTAACTGCTGATGAAATTATAGCTTCTAGAATTTTGAGTTGCAAATGCCAAGGTTGATGACAGACTTGATCCTTTTGTGATGGGAGTTTTTTTTTTTTTTTAGATTTACTTATTTATGCAAACAAGAGCTGGGGTCTAGGCCAGATGTGTGGGGTAGTGAGAGGGTTCACCAGAGACAGAGTGGGGAGCAGAACAGGTGGATCAACTGAAGTGCACTGCTGAGGGGAACAGTGGGCAAGGCAGGAGAGGTCTGCTGCGCCATGTGGGAAGCTCCCTGGCCGGGGATCGAACTCGTGCTGCAGTGGCTGCAATTAGCTTCATAGTGCTGAGACTTAAACCGCTGCACCACCGGGGAGGTTTGGGACTTATTTTTAATCTTAGGGAAACTTTAAGACTTTTTCCTACCGTCGAGGGTCCAAGTCACAGAGCACCTGAGGAGCTAGGCGATGCCTTCTCACTCCCGCTGTCCCATGAGCGGCTGCCCTGTGTCTCCACCTGCTCGAGCAGGTGCCCCTCCCACACTCACTACGGTGACCTCAAATCCCACTGCAGACAGGGCTGCTGAGGAAGTATCTAATAGCTCAGGACTTCCCTCACTGTGTTTTCGTAATTATTACTAATTCGCGGAGAGTTAGCAGGCCAAATTCAGCTGGGAGAAATTAATAAAAGACTTCCTGGATTGAACTTGGCAATAAGCTCCCAGCGTCTGTGGGAATCTCTGCAGAGGTAAAGCTGAGTGATTCTCCAGCCAAAGGCAGGGGGAGTGTGGGGGGCGTTTTGCATTTTCTTTTATTTATAGCCAAAAGGGCAGGTTTATTATGAAAAGGGAGAGAAGAATAAAGGACATTTGCACAGACACAAGCGGGCAGAGTTGCCCCTGAAGGGGAGGTTTGCCAACAGGAGCCTGCGTGGTCACAGGTGGGCGGGAAGGGCTGCTGCCAAGTTTTGAGTTTTTATGACTCCAGCCTGTGTCTGAGCTCAAAGGAATTCCCTCTGACATAGCAGAGTTCTGAGTGGGTCTGAGGGAGCCATGGAGCCAGCGGGGGGTGAGGGGGTTGGGGGTGGAGTGAGGGGAGGTGGGGGGGAGCCCAGCCCAGCAAGGTGGCATTTAGTATCCGGAGGCGAAGACCCTGCTCAGTTCTCAGGGCTGAGCGGCTGAAGGGGATCAAGTTTCCTCCTGTCCTAGGCTGTGTTTTCCTCGGCGAGCAGCGAGCGGGGGTGGAGCCTTGGGCGGGGCCAAGGCTGGAGGCTGGCGCACAGCACGCTGCAGAAGAGAGTTTAGTTCTGCTCTGCACAGGGCCTCTTTTGAGCAAGAAAACCAGCGCCATGGCCATGACCTTGGGTTACTGGGATATCAGAGGGGTGAGCCAGGGGTCTGAGGGTGGGTGGGATGGGGCAGCGGGGCAGGGATGGTCTGGCCAAATGGCTCCGTTATGCTGAGGCGGTTTGATGGGCCTGCTGGAGCTGTGCCCATCTCCTTGTTTAACTTCCGGAGGGGGCCCGGGAAGGACTGGGAGGGGGAGGAAGTGTGTGTGTGTGTGTTCGTGCCTGTGCAGGAGCTTGTGCAAGCTGCAGAAAGCTTGAGAACTGCAGGCTGGCCGTACATCAGGGATTACCTAGAGCTGACAATGCGCAGCCAGACTCCCCCCATGTCTGACGGCTGCCCCTGCTTCCTCCCAGCTGGCTCACGCCATCCGCCTGCTCCTGGAATACACAGACTCTAAGTATGAGGAGAAGATGTACAGCATGGGCGACGGTACTCACACGTGCTCTGGTTCCCACTCCTTCCCCCCTCATGCTGTTTTGTACCAAGCACCCCATTTTCTGGCCACCTGTTCCCTCCTCTTCTCTAAGCCCCTTTGAGAGTGCAGCTTGGTTTCCAAGGCAGAACCTGAGAGGGGATGTCTGGGCCCCTGAACAGTAGTTGGGAGAGTCCCCTTAGGGCTTGTTCATCCCTGAGTGAGCCTTCCTCATGCGATTCCAGAATCTTCTAAATGTTCTTTTCAGCTTAAACGACAATGTGAGACCTGGTTCATATTCCAGATAGCCTTAAGGGGGTTTGCAGGGTCTCCCAAGAATGAGATTTTGACTTAGAGGAGGTTTATTTCCCTCATCTTCTCCACCACAGCTCCCGACTATGACAGAAGCCAGTGGCTGAATGAAAAGTTCAAGCTGGGCCTGGACTTCCCCAATGTAGGTGCAGGGCTGGGGGTGAGGTGGGCAAAGAGAGGGTGTCTCCTCCATCTCCTCTCCTGGCTCAGGGGCTTTGGGACCAGTGCCTCCTGCTCAGCCCTCAGCTTCCTGGTTCCCTGGGCTGCCTTCCATGATGCTCTTGTTCCAGCTCATTCACTATTGGACACATGCTTATTTGGTACCTAGTGTGGGCCAGGGGCTGTGAGAGCCAAGTTTCCTGTTTGCTCTTCTTTATGTGGGGATGCCGGGAGCTGGAGGCCCAAGCGACCTGCCTCTGCTCCCTTGCAGCTGCCCTACTTAATCGATGGGGCTCACAGGATCACCCAGAGCAACGCCATCCTTCGCTACATCGCCCGCAAGCACAACCTGTGTGAGTGGGGCTGGGTGGGGTGCGGGGGCCAGTGGCCATGTCCATGGGTGGGGCTGGGTGAGAGCTGAGATGCGTCTCTGCTTTGTGACTGTAGGTGGGGAGACAGAAGAGGAGAAGATTCGCATGGACATTCTGGAGAACCAGGCCATGGACACTGCTAACCAGCTGGCCGGGGTGTGCTACAGCCCTGACTTTGTGAGTCCCTCACCTGCTGCACAGATTTTTAGTACATTGGACTCTTGCATTCCGTATTCTCAGGTCTGTTTGCACTTGAGCTTCTTGGAGCTAGTCATCCTCCAAGTTCTCCCTGTATCTGCACCGGAGTGAGCCCTGTCACTCCAGAATGAATCAGATGACACCTTTGGCTCACTCCCACCCACCACAGGAGAGAATCAGGTACCCGGGCCTCATTTCATGGACCCGAGTTGGCCTTGTACACGAGGCCGTCTCCCCAAGCGCCCAGGCAGTAGCACACTGCAGGAGGCAGCACAGGTGAGCTCAGAACCTCTTACGCCTGGGTCCTCCCTTTCAGCCTCTCAGATTCTCCTCATCTCCCCAGATCTGCTCAGGGTCCATTAAATTCTGTGATCGGTGGATCTTATGACTCTTTTCCCAGAATTTAGTTCCTCATTCTTTGATCCTGCCTGATGTAGTCCCTAACTCTGCGAGGTTCTCACAGCTTTCCTGGGTGTTACCCACGAAGGGGAGGACATAGTGGGGACAGATGTGGGGACATGTTGTGACAGGAACTTTGTTGCCGCCTTGGGGTGGGAACTCGATCCAGGATACAGCAGTTGTGGAGCAGGTTTGCAAGGCAAGACTGCTGCTTGAGCAGAAGTTCCTGCGCCATTTATTGAAAGCCCTCAGGCTAGTAAAAGCTGATGATGTGACAGTGGTATGAGGAATAAGTTCCAGAGGGTGGGAATGGGGGACAAAGTTTTACGAGGTACAGGGAAGAGGAACAGGGAAGGGGACATCGTGACCACACGTCAAGAGCCATCTGCATCAGCAAAGTATGATGTTATCACAGGCAGAGTTATCTGAGACCACCGGAGATAGTCATGCCCTCAGGTCAACAGAGGCCTAGGTGTCCCCGGGCCTGCCTCGTGATGCGAGCTGTTCTCTGTCGGTCATCAAGGAATGTCTGCTGTGACTTGCAGATAGCAAATGGTCACAGTTGCCCATGAGTGGCCAGCTAGTCGCCAGCTCATTGGAACCCACAGGGACAGGTGCTGCTGCTCTGCCTCCTCCTTGCTCGTAGGTGGGGGCTGAGCAGGAGTCTCAGGGGCACAGTTGGTGGCCGGGGCCCCAGCAGGCACAGTTGAATCCCAGGGATGCTCACTTGAGGCTACTGGGGGGATCAGGAAGCCCCCCGGGGAGGTGCCTCTCTGCCCAGGGACCTGTGTCTGAGGGGTGACCGCTGTTTTGTGCCTCAGGAGAAACTGAAGCCTGATTACCTGAAAGGACTCCCCGAGACGGTGAAGCAGTACTCGCAGTTTCTGGGGAAGAGGCCTTGGTTTGCAGGGGACAAGGTACAGGAGGGGCTCTGGGGGAGGGGCTTGTCATTCCTCCAGGGGTCAGATTTGTGCCATCCCTCCTGCCCCCTCTGCAGGTCACCTACGTGGATTTCCTGACTTACGATGTCCTTGACCTGCACCGCATGTTCGAGCCCACGTGTTTGGACGCGTTCCCAAACCTGAAGGATTTCATGACCCGGTTTGAGGTGATTCTCCTGATATTCCTTTTTGTCTTCCTAATTTCAGTGATATTCTTCTAGAAGGAGCTAAACTGAAGAAAAACTAACATTTTTTGTTTTTTGAGGACTTCCTTATGCTAGTCTCCCTGCTCAATATCTATGAGTATATTGTGTGAAATTAAACTTTACAAAACTAACATGGGTGGAGAGTTGCCACCTCCAGATTACAGATAAGGGCACCCAGGTGGAGGGATAAGTAATTCCTCGGCTCCCAGAGCAGGATGGGCTGGGCTGGGCCCCCTCAGCCTCTGGCTTCCCTGGGCAGCAGCAGCTGCTGTCCCTGTCCTGGGCCCAAGAGCAAAGGCTCAGGGCCTTTTCCAGGGTGGCGCTCCGTTCCCACAGGGGGGTGAGGCAGCTGGTGGAGGAGCGTGTGTGGGGCTGGCAGCAGGAGAGCTGAGGCCTGGTGGGGTGAGAGTAAGTACCAGAGACACAGACACTATTCACTGTACATCTCCCCAGCGTTTAGATGTTCTGCTGGGGCAGCACTGAGCTCCTCAGGACTGTAGTTGGGACTGAAATTTGATTACATATGTGGGTGCTGGGGCAAGGGTTTATCTTGATTGCTTTATTAGTGAGACCTTTCTTTCTCCGTGGGGGTGTCTGGTACCCACTGGCGCTGGAGGAGCATGGCCTGAACTCATCACAGTTCACATCAGTCACCTTGGATTAACTGCATGCAAAGGACAAATTAGAAATTCCCTCATTTCTGTAATCTGATTTTCTGGCTTCAGTGGCAGAGATTTGCTTTCTTAATTCTTGTCAGCTCTTGATTTCACCCTGGCAGGTCAACCTTGGGGTTTAGGAAGAATTAGGACCAAGAAATGGCAGACGGAGGTGGCAGAGCTGGTTTCACTACCCATTGCTGGTGTCTCTACATGTAGCTGGTGTCTGGCACAATGTGTAGGGCTGTTCCAGGATCTGAATCATTTTGAACATGGCTCCCACTCATCGGCGCACGCCTCTCTCTCCCCCCCAAAACCCCCTGAAACTCCGTGACCAATCACACCGAGCTCCATGGGCCACGGTGTGGGTCGGGGCCCGATGAGCTTGGCCTCGGCCACAAGACAAACCTTTGGTGCTTCTCCTTTAACAGGAATAATTAGGGCCTGGGCTGCTGGCTCCCTGCTCCAGGTCCTCCCATCAGCTTCCCTCCTGCTGTTGCTGAGGCACTGGGTGAAATCTGATCTCTTCTGCAAAGTGTGCTGCATAATCTAGCCCCTGGTTCTCTTGGGGGCCCTGTAGTGGGCAACTCTGGGGGGCCAGGATCCTCCCTGTGAGAAGGGAGAGTGTTTGTGAAACGGGGAGCCCAGGCCCCCTTGAGGAGGGGCTGGGGAGAGCCCGGAGCACTCAAGGGCTGCCCACTCACTAGCTGTGAGAGCTGAGGAAGCTGCTGCACCTGTGTGTGCCTCAGTTTCCCATCTGATAAGCTAATAGAGCCTATCATGTAGGCTTGTTGGTGGAATATAATTTCTAGTGGAATTAAAGCACGTTTCATAGTATAGAATCTTCTGAGTCATATGTTTGAAAGATAACATGAGTTATAGAAATTGGAGGTGTCCAATACAGAACTAGGTAGCTCAGAAAGATTGTCTGATGCCTCCTTCCTTGGCACAGAGGAAGGTCTGTCAGGGCCCCGAGCGCCTGTGACTGTGCGGGCCTTGCAGCGCCACGGAGCGGTGGCGCTGAGGTCTGCCCCCTTCGCCCACCCCAGGGCCTGCCGAAGGTCTGCGCCTACATGAAGTCCAGCCGCTTCCTCCCGCAGCCTGTGTACACGAAGCCCGCCGTGTGGGGCAACAAGTAGGCCCTGGGAGAGCGCAGCTGGGAGCAGAGTCATTCTGTGGAGCAGCTGCCAGCCCTGAATGCATCTCCACCCTGAATGCAGATGGGTGTCTACCCTCAGATGTCCCCAGCAGGCCGCATCTGGCCTTTCCTTCCCCATCTCGCTGCCCATGTAGACCATTTGAAGCTCTGTACACACGGCTTTTCATTGGCAGCTTCACACTGAAGCCAACCAGACCGTCCTTCCTTCAGTGGTCACTTTGCCTGGAGGTGTCCACTTGTGCTCCAGCCTCCAGAGCTCAGCCCTGAGCTCCCAGCTCTGCCCCGAAGCCCCGTGCTGGCCTGTGTGTAGGCCTTGCTCCCCAGTAAAGCCTTAATCACACCTGCTCTGTCTTGTCTTCCTCCCTCCTGGCCTCCCGGGCTCTCCAGCTTCCCAGGGGCTGACGGGGAGCCTGGCAGAGGCTGGGCCCAGGCTGTGGCTGGTAGCAGGGGGCTGAGACCCTGTTCCTGCCTGCCCCTCAGCCGGGGCTCTCTGTGGAAGGGGGGCTCCTCCTGGGCCTTCCCTTCCCCCACTCACGTGCAGCCACCTGGGACCGGCTACTGGGAGCAGGGGGGAAGCTGAGGGCCAGGTGAGGCTACACCGCAGGGCAGGCCGGTGGGCTCGGGAGGCCCGAGGAGAAGGGCCCGCTTGCTTCTTGGCTTTGGAGCTGCACCAGGGACTTGGAGGACTCGGGGAGACATGTGGAAGAGGCCACGGGGTGAAGGGCACGTGGGGAGGCTGATGGCGGCAGCTGTTTGCTTGATTTTTACTTGGATTTTGCTCCTTTAGCCCCAGACTTGCCTGGCCCTTCTGCTGCGTTTCTCTGGTTCCCACCAGAAGGTGCCTTAGACTGGGGGCTTCCAGATTCAGTGGCCCCATTTGGGCCAAGCTTTTGGCTTGACATTTACCCACAAGGGCATGGGTGACTTGGGATGTTTTATTTGGAATATTCTTAATTCTCTCTCTTTATACACCAATCCTATTAAAGTCTTTTTCCATTATGGTTTGTCTTTGTTGCATGGATGGCTAGATGTTTTAGAGCATGCAAGTTTTGGGGTCCCTGGTTACCCCTCATGTTTGCCCACTTCACACCATCCATGAGCTTCTCACCTCAGGTCTCCACCTTCATTGGTGCCCTGCTGTGATCTTAAATCCACTGCAGGCTGGGCTGCTGGGGAAGCATCTGATAGCTGGGGGTCCCTTACTGTGTTTCTATAATTGTTAATACGGATCTGGCAGCAAGCAGGACACGGCTGGGAAGAAGTAATAAAGAGGACACTATTTCTTATTTTTAATTGGCAGGCTGAGCTCCCAGTGCCTGAGGGGATCTCTGCAGCCCCTGGGGTGAGGCTGAGCAATGTCTGGAGGAAAAGAAAGCAGGAGAGTTTTGCCTTTTCTGACTCAAGCCGCTGTCCAAGCTCCGTGAAACACTCTGACAGCACGGTTCTGAGTCAGTCTGGGGGAGCCATGAGCCAGTAGGGGAGATGGCCAAGCCCAGCCAGTTGGCACTTAGTGCCTGGATGAGCAGGTCTCTGCTCAATTTTCTGAGTGGGCACCTGTGGGGATCATGTTTCTTCCAGTCCAGGTTTTTTTCCTGACCTGGGGTGGAAGTGGGGCGGGGGTTGGGGCAGGGCCAAGGCTGGGGCCTCATAACGGAGGGCAGCCCTCATCAGAGGACACATTCCTAGTTCTGCTCAGGGTAGGCCTCTCAGAGCAAGAAAACCAGCGCCATGGCCATGACCTTGGGTTACTGGGACATCAGAGGGGTGAGCCAGGGGTCTCAGGGTGGGTGGGATAGGGTAGTGGGCAGGGAAAGGCTACTAAGGGGGACCAGTTGTATCCCCTAAGTTTCCTTTAAGGAACTGCTAGAGCTGAGCCCATCTCATTGCTTCTGTGGGGGTGTGGGTGTGTGTGCGTTTGCGTGTGTGCATAAAGGGGGCAGTTGG
>PVIJ01011412.1:0-54829 GCA_004024925.1 Scalopus aquaticus
CCCCTGCCCCCGCCCCCCCAGCCCAGCAGCCACAGGCTCTCTCCCTGGCTCTCCCTCCTCCCAGAAAGGTTCCTCCGGGGCGCCTTGAGTCTTGGTTCCTTATACCCAGGGCTTTGCCCTTTTCTGGAAGCTTCCCTGGACCACCACGTCTACCTGCGAGCTGCGCCTATGCCCCTCCACGTGAGCACGCAGGGCTGAGCGACACTCCCTACGTACGTGTTGTCTCTCACCGGCCCTGGGTCCAGGACATTTTTCTGTTTTATGCTCTTTGGTCTTTGCTATGTCCCAGCGCTTAGAATATGTCCTGGCCTCTGACCCTTGATCTGAGACACTCGGGAGGAAGAAGGGGGGAGTAGGGAAGGTGGGGAGGAGAGCGTGGTGGAGGGTGGTGGATGATGGAGGACTGTGGGCACTTCAGCGGTGGGAAAACTGTGGTGACTGCACCTGAGGGGAGAAGGCCGATACTGTGAAAGAATAAACAAGGATGTTTAATATAAATATATATATTTATATATTTACATATTTGCATATATATTTATATGTATTTACATATTTACATACATACATATATACATACATACATATATACACATTTTATGTGTGTGTATATATGTGTGTATGTGTGTGTGTGTGTGCGCGTGTGTATACATATAATTAAAAATAAAATCCTGGCCTGAAGCCAGAGCTCAACCCACGGGGCTGACTGTGCCTAGCCCGAGGGTGCAGGGGACAACAAACCCAGCATGCTAAAGCTCTCTGGGTTTGTCATTAAATCATTTTAGTCAACAAGTTGTTGACACATAAAGCATGTCAAAATTAGGAGGATTGGCTCACAAGAATCAAGTTTCAAAATGACCTTGCTATCAGGCTCCATCTTAGGCCAAAGCCACCAGATGGAAGCCAACAGTGAAACTGTCAGTCCCAGTTTAGGTTCGGAAGAGAAGTGCGCTGAATTGGATGGGGACACCCACCTCCCCACAGGGCACTGTTAAATGACAGAAGCTCATGAGGGGGCACAGGCCTGAGGTGGCGCAGGCATTCTCAGGTCAGTGTTGGAGTCACGGCCCCGAGCCCCATCAGTCACCTGGGAACTCAGGGACAGCGTGGGCATTGCGTCCTCCTGGGACATAGGCAAACGACGTGGTGCTGAGTTAGAGTAAGCTGAGGGGCATGACGCCCACAGTTTAAACCTCGTGATCTGCTCACGTACAAGAGGAAACACACAAGGAAGAAAGAAAACCACGGCAGCTGGGGTTGAGTTCAGAGAAGGAGAAATGAGCAGGGAGTGGACAGGGTTAAGAAGGGGGCCCCTCACCAGTGTGCAGGTGTGACAGGGTCTCCACTCTCACAGAACCGTGAGGGGGAGCTGTGGCCCACGTCCGATTGCCCTCGAAGCCGCAGCTGCCAGGCTCAGTCACACGGGCACATGGCGCCGCCCCATGGGGCTGCGGGCATCAGGGGGGTCGGTGCTCCAGATGCTGTGTGCCCTCCTGCCAGGCAGGGAAAGCCAGGGGAGCCTGGGCTGTCGCCCCATACATGCTCTGGGGCAGTGGAGAGAGGGGCAGAGGGCCAGTGTCCAGATAAGCCCTGGCCTGGGCACCTGTGGATTCATCCGGGGAGGTGCTGAGGGGCCGCTGCCGAGAGAGGAATGACGCCAACGACAGGCACAGGAAGTCATGACTTTATTTCTCACAGGAAACCCACAGCATTGGCCTGACGGACATGGATTTAGGGGATGTTTTAGATACACACACATTGTATGTTTGCTCAGTTAGGTTGCTCTGCAAAATGAGGAAAAAGTCACATCCTGCCCACAAGTTTATGCATATTCCAAACAGCAGCACTGACGTCTGGTGCTCCTCAGTTTTGAATGAAGCTCCTGGAGCCCTTCACAGATGGCGTAGGGGAGCCACTGTCCTGCCAGACCTAGCACGGCCCCCAGCCTCCTCTGGCCAAGAGATCCGGACGGGGGTGGGGGAGTGGAGACGCCACCCACTAGCCTTTGCAGGCCCCAAGTTGCAAAGGCAGAGAAGGTTCAAATTCTCTGGTGAACTTGGGATACACGCAGGTTTGGCCAGAAGCTCAGGGGCCAGCCTCCCACCTGGGTGGGGCGCGCCCCCACAGCTCCCACTATTCCTGAGGTTGAACCTGAGGCTCACTCTCTTCTGGCTTTTCCAGGTGCTGGTGGTGGGGTGGCCTCGGAGCTTAGTGCTGGGGACAGCCTGGCAGCGAGACTCCTGGCTGATCCTGAGAGTGGACACTGCCCCTCAGGTCACTGAAGGGAGCTCAGGCTGGGAGAGACCTGGACTCGAGACCCAGGGTACAGCGTCCTGGTCAATCCTCAGTTCCAGAGGCCCTCTCAGGCCAGAGAGGGCCTGGGCCCAGCCAGGGGCTGTGCTCTCTAATGTCTCTTCCCCAGGCTTCTCAGCTCTTACCCTCCACACCCTGCCCACCCATCATGGGGAACGCTGACGGGGGACTGTTAGACGCCACTGTCTCCGAAGGGGCTCGCTGCAGAAGCTGAGCTGGAGGATGTGCACTGAGGGTAACCCAGGAACTCCGGGCAGAGCCAGCCTGCCCCAGGACCCAGGCACTGGAGGTGCTTGGTGACCTTGACAAGCCAGGCCTGCCCACAACAACGTTCACTGTTCTGGGACACAAGCCACCAGGGACTCACATGGCAGGAACGTTGTTTGCTGAGCTGGATTGTAGCAGTCACGGCAACTGTTCCTGGACATCCACGGAAACCAAGCCCCAGGGCCAGGTCCCACCCTGAGGCCTGAGGCACACGGTAACCTCCAGGTGGGACAGAGCCCCGCAGGCCGGCTCTCGGCTCTCACAGAGGGCGTCGTTCTGCTGCCCTAGCCACGGGACTGCCACGGGACCAAGTGTGGACAGGTGTGTGGCCCCTGCTGCCTCCTCCCCTCCTCCTCCTCTTACTCACTCTCTCTTGCCCCTCCTCCTTTCAGACTCACGAGTTATAAATACTCAGGATGCAAATGGTAAATTCGTGAGACATTTATCATAAATTACAGGTGGATGATTGTGAGTCTTTAGGCCATGAGGCCTCTGGAGGAATCTTTAATTTTTAAAAGAAGAGGAGGAAGAAGAAACTAACTGGATGAGACGGGAGGGCCCCCTTCAGTCCTCTGGCTGAGAGATGCCAGGGGTGGGGGGCACCACTCTGAGTCTCACGAGTCAGTCCCTGGGCAGTGAGTGACCAGCCCAGTTCGAGTGACTCAGCCAGACAGGCCTCCCTCGCCCCCTCTGCTAGGCTGGAACATCACTCTATGAGCATTATTACTCTAATAACTCTTTAATAAGTAATTTAAAAAGGGGTAGAACAGTGATTTCAAGTGTGTGTGTGCACGCGCGCGTGTGTGCATGCGAATGTGTGAGCTCTTCTGTGCACTTGCTCCTGCCCTGCCATGTGGCAGGCAGACCCACACTTGTCAGCAGAAAGTCCTACCTCAAGGGACATGGTGGGGGAGCGGGCAGTCACCCCAGCAGCTCCCACGCCTGCCTGGGCGGGGCCATCCCCCAGCCAGTCTCATGGAGACCAGCTGAAGCACCCCAGCCTCTCTCCTCCTGCCCTCCATCCAAACAAACCCTTCTCACCTTTCCCATTCACTCTTGTGCGAACCACGGGGGCCTTGGAGGCAGGTGTCAGAGGGTCAGCTTGGAGGAGGAGAACGCGGGGCTCCATGCTGCCCTGCTTGCTGTCTAAACTATTCTCTTCCCTCTACCAGAAACTCTGGAAAAAACACTGAGTAAACACCAGGCACTGGGACAACTTCTAATTTAATATTATAATAATAAAAACCACGGTGGTCCAGAACCACGAGCTGCATTTTAAATTCCTAGGGCCAAGAATGAGCGCTGAGCGCCTGCGGGGCCCTGTCAGAACAAGCAGGGCTGCGGGGCTGCGGCATGGGCTTGGCGCTCTGCTGCCCCCCCCACCTTCATGCCTCAGTGGCACCCAGGGCACCGGCCACCCCTGCAAAAGGCAGGATTAAAATGGTAACACCAAAAAGCAAACACTAATGAGGAAAAACTGCTGAAAGAAGTGCAATAAAATTTTTGTTTCCTCTTGTGACACCTTCTTTGTCCAAAGGGAAGCTCTTCACTGACACACTATAGGGAGTGCCCCTTGTTTATTAGCAAGTGGCTGTCCCCACAGGGGACCTGACTTTTTAGCACAGACTGTACCTTCTTTTCCTTTTTTTCCCTCCCTGGCTCCAGAGAGGATAAGTGATTACAATTTTGTTATCTTCTAAATTAAAAAAAAAAGGCAAAGTTGACTCTGTCGGAGCCGTCTGCACAGCAGTTTGACAATTGGGGCGACAGCATAACTACTGAGCAATTTTTGCACAATTCAGAAACTCATCTTTTTTTTTTTTTTTTTTGCCAAGGAATCAGTCTAACAAACACATCCCACTCTCGCTGAAAATAATTTCTTTTCCCAACTCTTCTAGGAATAAAACACTTTTAATGTATTTATCTGGAATTGACACTTTAATTTGATTAAAAAAGTGACAATTTCGAGAGCGGCTGAGAAGAGCCCCACATCCATCATGGCTCCAGGTACCAACTGAAATGTGGGGAAACAAATACACGTATGGCGGCTGTGGACCTGTATGTCACACTATTTACACCTGCTTCAAATGCAAAGTGCCGACAGCAACCCTGCCTCCCCACCTGGCACGCATGTCCCTCCCACGTGCTCAGTGTGCCCCGGTGGCCCTTTAGGGAGATGCCAGAAAGTGACTTTCCCCTAAAGCTCCAGGAGTTTGCTCTTTTACTGTGTCAAATAAACCTGATCTAAAATGAAGGGCAGGGCGTCTGGCAGCGCTCAGTCTCTTGACCTGGGTGGTGGTTACGAATGTGTTCCACAATTAAATCGAGACGCACTATAGTAAAGGGCCAGAGGCCACAAGCACCTCTCTGTCCATCTCTGCTGACGGTCTTGGCTTACCTGATGTCTCCTCAAACCTGATGTCTCCTCAAACCTGATGTCTCCTCAAATCTGATGCCCCAGGGTTGCGTTTTTCACAGGGGTTGGGGAGCTGGGGCCTTTCATCTGCTTATGCCCCTGTACCCTCATGGATTGGCCGAGGTTCCTGCTTTACACCCCAGTGAAATCAACCTTCTCCAACTTCTACTGACTGAGGCCTGCAAGGGGATCTGGGGATCTTTTCACCACATCCCTGTCTTATCCTCCACACTCCATTTAGCTCCGCTGGTCTCCAAGTTTTGGGTCCTTCTGTTCCAGCTGGTCCCAGGGGAGAAGTCCCTCACAGACCAGCCTCACAGCCCTGCCAGCCAGGGCTCTGGAGAACGCCAGGTCGCCTGAGGCTTTTTCTTGGCTGCCCACTCATCATCCTCATTCCCTGGAGATCCACAACTTGTGGGGGGGCTGTCTGGAGTGATGCCCCTGACAGGGGTCTCCTGCCCCTCCAGAGACCCCAGTCTGCTCCCCAAATCAGAAAGCCAATCAAGGAAGGTAGAGCCCCCTGCCCTGGTACACAGGAGGCAGACCAGACCAGGCTCTGTGGCGCTGCATCTGTGTCTAGTGGGGTCCAAACACACTTCCATCCAAGCAAGGACAGCTGGCAGCTGCAGGGGTGGGGGAAGGGAAGGGGGGGCGAGCCTGCCTTCAGCCCTCACTGCTGAGTGTGTTGTTCGCCCTGCCCCCCCTGCCCCACCTGCCCCTCCTTCCCTTTACCTGAGAAGAAGGGGCATCTGAAGTGCCAGTGGAAAAGGCGGGGGGTGGGGGAGGAGAGGAGGGGCTGGAAGGTGCAAACACCAAGAGAAATTCACAAGCAGGAGGAGGGAGTGTGGAGGGCATGGATGCAGGTGTGGTGCCCTGGCTGCTTGTTTGGGCCTCGTCAGGTGTGTAAAGCTGCCAGACCAGGGTTGGGTCAGCCCTCCCAGGTGTTTTGCCAGCTCCCCCGTGCTCCCCCAGGTCAGGAGCACAGCCTGGATGAGGGAGTTTAGTGTTTGAAAAAAAGCTCTCGAGGGCCTCCCCGGTGGCGCAGCGGCTGAGCGCTGAGCTGTGGAGCTGTCTGCAGCGCGCGATGCGAGTTTGACGCCCAGCCGGGGAGAATCCCACATGGTGCGGCAGACCTCTCCTGCCTCGCCTGCTGCTCCCCTCAGCAGTGTATTTCAGATCTGCCTGTTCTGCTCCCCACTCTGTCTCTGGTGAACCTTCTCACCGCCCCACGCCTCTGGACTGTACCACAGCTTGTATGTATAAATAAATAAATCTTAAAAAAAAAAATGTTAGCTATTAAAAAAAAAAAAAAGAGGCTCTCGAATCCAAGGAACTTTCAAAATGCTGCGCAGCCGCTTGCTCTGACTCAGCTGGCTCATCTGTCCCCCATGGACAGCGAGGGCAACACTGAGGGAGGTGCTGAGCGGATGGGAGTTCTCGGTACTAATTGGCGACTGGGGGCAGGATGCTGACAGAGGGTGGCCACCCACCGTGACGGGGCTGCCTGCCATCTGTTACAGGAGCCTTGCTCCCATCAGGAAACGTCCAGCACCCCTCCGGGGTTCTGCTCACCCCACACCACCGGGAGTGGACAGATCAGAGAGCTGAGCATATAGGGAGACTGCTCCTTCCAGCACTGTGTTCAGACAGAAGGACAATCTTCCCCTTAAATCCTGCAGTTTGAGGCTGCCCTGCCATGCCAACACTGACAAACCACTCAAGGCTGAGCTAAACTAGAGCACAGTTATTGATCCGCCTATACTTCCAAGACCCACAACCAATGTCTTATGAGAAGCTCCCTGGAAGCCCAAGTCGCGCCGGTGTGCAGAGCCTGAAGCCACCGCAGGGGACTGAAGGACCACCAGGCCGCCCTGCTGGGGACCAGCCTGCAACAGCAGCCAGTGGGAGAACTCTGGTGAGAAGCTCAATCAGACAATCATCTGATCCAGTCACAACCGGTGCTTAGCATTGGCGTGGAAATGACTGAGCAAGAGACACCACAGTGCCAGATGGAGTTACAGCAGTCAGATGCGATCGCTTTGATGAGGATTACGAGAAAAGCTTCTCAAAGCGCTTTTTTTCCAGTCCCATTGAGGACCGTGGTCTGGGAGGAAATACGACCACCCAACAGCAACAGCAACACGGTGCTGCCAATCCCACCATGTCTGGTGCCCAGCGCACCCTGCAGCGCCCGATTCACCCCGCAACGCCCCGAAGCTGGGAGGATCCGCACACATCCTCTGCACGTTAAATTAACGGGTAGCATAATAACTATTTCCTTGTCAGCCTCCCAAGCTTAAAGGCTGGGTAGGTTTCAGGGATGACAGGTTAATAACTCAGCGATTCGAGTGATTATTAACTTCAGTGTCCGCGGATTGATTTGCTCATTGTGTATTTGCTTGAACTTCCTCGAGGAGTTTTCTGGGCAGCAGCGTTGCCGCATTCGAAAGCAGCGCGATTCCCCCACTAACACCGCGCTTAACTGTTCAAAACCGGGGATGGAAAATTACAGCGTCTGAAGGGATTAAAACAAGTGATTTGCTGTTCGAGCATTTCAAAAAGCTCGGGAACATCTATGATTCAGCAAATGGAGAAGAACTAAAGAAATAAAAAAAAATCATTTAGTGCCAGGGCAATGTGTTCTGTGGAAGTAAACACTCTACACAACCCATTTCCTAAAGGGTGCCTCCAGGTAATAAAGACCTAATATATTCCCTCCATTCCAGTGTTCATAAGCCAGTTTTGTATTCCGACATGGGTCTGTCTATTACTTCCTTCTGTTCCCTTAGCCTGGCTTAGATTAGAGAGGTAGGGTGTTAATGGTGGGCTTGATGAAGATTGAAGACTCATTTTCTCCCCCTAGAGACCAGCTTGATTTGAACAAATTGAGGAGAACAAAGCAGCCCCTTTCTGTCCTTGGGAGAAAATCTGTGCTGTGTCCATTTTTTTGCGCCAGGTCTGCTCCTTCCTGGAAGTGGGGGGGAAGGGCAGTCAGTTCCCAGCTCAGGGAGGACACCGATCTTGCTGCCACCTGGGCCCACCCAGTCACGCCGCACCTTTGCCTCCTTTATTGGTGCTGCCGGTTGGGAGAGCGGGATCGGGAGGCAGGGCCTGGGCTGGGGGGAAGGGAGTTGCTGCTGGGGGCCTGCAGGGCATGGGGGTCGAACTGCTGACTTGCCGGACTGGGGTCCCCTGTCCCCACTTCCTCGCCGTTTTCCTCCTTCTGGCTGCTCTGCTGCTCCGGACACTCAAAGTGGACGCAGTGGAACACCTGGTGAGAGAAGAAGTTCCTGTGAGCCACGACGCAGCGCCCCACCAGCTCCACAAGGCCTGCCCTGGGTGGGGGCTGCCACAGGGAATGGGGGGAGGGGGTGGGAGGAAGGCCTCTGGCCGACAGCTGAAGGCAGTGAGAGGTCTGTAAACATGCTTCAGTCCGTCAGGACAAAGGGAAGTGAACTGCGCGTCTAAGAGTCACAACAGCATCACACAGCTTCCGATGCAACGCTCCCAATGGGTTACTCCATCTTTGGTCACCTTTTGTCTCATGGGCTTTTTTCTTTTTTGATTCATCAATTCCGGTATTTGGCAGTGGGGTTAATGGTCAACAGGGACTGTGGTGATGAATGCACAACTCTGAATATACTAAAAACCGCTGACTTGTTTGCTTCAAGTGGATGACTTGTACATTATGTGAATTATATTTCCAGAGAGGTGGCATAAAACAAAAAGTCAGGGGGGCATTACCAGGGGAGGACCCAGGCCTATCTCCAAGGGCCCTGACCAGCCCCTCATGCTCTGCTGTGCTCTCAGGAAGCGGACAAGCTCCCGGCTGCCCGCTGTGCAGCAGTGCTCGGGCTGGACTGCAACCTGCTGGGGCGCCGGCCAAAGGGGAACAAATGGCCTGTGTGGGGCAGCCAGCCGCCCCCAGGATAAGCTGCCCCCGGCCAGGGAATCACTCGGCCCACCCCTGAGCTCCTGGCACAGCAAGGGTGAGTCTTGGCCCTGACGATGAGGATACACGGGGGGGTGGGGGTGGGGGTAAGCCTGACACACACGGTGCCAAACAGCAGGTCACTGCTGCCCTGTGAGCCGGGGGGCAGGGAGATGGGCAGTCAGGGAGCTCGGTGTCCCCAGTGCACACTCAGAAATTTCTTGCCCCACTGTCTGACGACCAAATCTTTTGCTTCTGGTTCTCCCTGGCCTCAGCTCTCTGAAGGGGAGGAATCGCATCCTCCGCAGCGGTGGTCTCCAGTCTGGGAACCAAGGAGCGTGCTGGCAGTTTTAAGGGAATCAATTTCCAGATCCTCAAATTCTGTATTTTCTAAAACTGCCTGAGGACGTGAAGGAATTCACAACACCCTTCCCCCTGCACAGAGGGAAGCGCCGCCCCTGCCCTGGCTGCATGTGCTGCACTGGAGCATGGAGACCACCTCACTGGGGGATACCAACCTTCCAGGGTCACGCGCCCTGACACCTCCCTGAAGGGGGTCTTCTGAATTCAGAGCTGAAGTATCTTCACAACGCATGCAATTTTTAAAAATGTAAATGGGACTTTTCCAGAATTAAAAAACATCTTCAAGATACACAGGCTAAAACCCCTGGGCAAAAGTTTCTCACAATTGCTTTCCAATTTGGTTGCCTTATTCAACGAGTTGGTTCAAATCAATTTTTATCAAATCATGTCATTAAATATTTACTATAACAACCTAGTGTGTCCAATGAGAAGATCTGAGCCCCACAGAACACGGCGTGGGAGCAGTCTGGGGACATGGAGGAGGGGGTAGCGGGGGCCTTCGAGTAGGACACTGCTGATGTCCTTGGGTAGCATGTACTGACTGGGCCTCCCGTCCTCAGGGCTGGGCCTGGGCGTCAGACCCAACAACAGAGATCCTGGCAGCATCAGTGTGCATGCAGGTAATGTACTCCGAGATCTCGGGGAAGGCCCATCTGGCAGTGAGAGGCAGGAGGTTTGGAGGTGGAGGTCACTGCATAGAGGGCCATGAGTTTGGGGCGAAGGCCCTTGTTATTGATGTGGGAGACCTTGAGCAGAAGACTGCAGAGGTCACGAGGATGAACTCTGGTACATGAGGTTATTTATTTATTTATTTATTTATTTATTTATTTATTTAAGAGAGGGATGCATGTGCTCTACAGAGGGTTGTGCATTGCTCATTTTATTATTTTTTTTAAGATTTATTGGTTTATGCATATAAGAGCTGGGGTGTAGGCCAGAGGTGGGGGTGGTGAGAGGATTCACCAGAGACAGAATGGGGAGAACAGGTGGACTACTGAAGTACACTGCTGAGGGGAGTAGCGGGAGAGACAGGAGAGCTCTGCTGTGCCACGTGGGAAGCTCCCTGGCCGGGGAATTGAACTAGTACTGCAGTGGCTGCCGATAGCTTCATAGTGCTGAGACTTAACCCCCTGCGCCACCAGGGAAGCCCTGGTACATGAGGTATTCAGAGAAGTATATCCCTTGGTTACTTGTTAGAGGTGAAGTATAAAGGAGAGGTCTCAGACTTGAGGCTGAGGGGCACAAAGGACCTGACAGCAATGGATATTCTGTTAAAGGGGCAGAGGCTGAGACTGAAGGTGGTAGAAAGGAGCAGATGGGGCCTCAGATGGAATGGGCTTTAGGGGTAGGTTCTAGTTCCTGAAGGGCCAGATTGTACAAGAGTCTTAGAGGAACTGGTGTGCTGGGCCAGTGATGTGATAAGAACTAAGGTGGGGGAGTCCATGGCCACCAGTAACAGGGCTGGGGACCGGAGCACAGATCAGGTACTAAAACCAAGGCATCCTGGGTAAACAGCTGATAGGGTCTGGGCTCTCCAAATGCACTGCCTTATCCCAAGGCTTTCTCCCTGGGGTCTCCAGGCTCCTCCTAAATAGCAAAGGGCCCTAGATTTTTAACAGTATCTTTGAACTTGAGTGTAGATGCTGAGGCTAAATTGTACATGTGTCATGGTTTGTAATGATGGCTTGGAGAGAACAAGTGGGAGCCCGAGCCTGACAGCCAGGAGTGGCAGGTGGACAAACGAAAGGCCCTCTCCTGGCCACTTAGTGCACCAGGAGAAATGCACCCTGTGTTCCCTTAGGTAGGGGTCCACCCTTTCCTTCTGAGAGACTTGCTGGCTGGAGAGGGGCTAAAGAACTTTGCACGTGCCTGTGTTTGGAGAGTCTGATCCTAGGAAAAGGCCCATCTGGACTGTAAGAAAACTGGGGGTGGCAGCATGCAGAAGGGTTCCTGGACTCCTGCTACTCTCCCTGAAGGAGGACTTGACATTGAAGACTCAGGAAGTGCAGCTGCAGCAGGGAAACGAGGAGATGAGGGACTGTCTGCTTCCTCCTAGGAGCTCTGTATTCTCTGTGGTTCAGATACCCACCCCCTATGCACACACATGTGGACGCAGACACATGCACTTGTGTACACAGCCCCTTCTCCCGAAAATTATCAGAGGAAGCAAATTCGTATCAGTTGTGGAGTTATACTTAAAATGTATGCTCTGAACAACCCAAATGCCCAAAAATTCACGACTGGATCAAGAAGATGTGGTACATGTACATAGTGGAATACCACTCAGCAATCAAAAATGATAAACTAATGCAATTCACAGCAACATGGATAGAGCTAGAAGGTATCATGCTCAGCAAAATAAGCCAGAAGGAAAAAGGAAAATATCGAATGGTATCACTTATAGGAGGAATATAAGAGAGCCAAACAAGAAATCAAAAGAACAAAATAGCACACAAATCAAAAACGAAAACACACACTAGCAGGTAACCACAAATAAGAAACATTCTGCAGGGGAGGGCGAGGAAGAGGGACCAAAATAGGGGAGAAAAGAGTGCAAGGGACTATGGTGATGGTTCATGGGTGAATTGGTGGTGGGAAACTTATGCGGGATACATAATAATGTAAAGGATATAAAATTAAAGAAAAAAATGTATGCTCTGTGTTTTTATTCCTGCATCACTGTTATTTCCATATTCCTACTCCAACTCATTTATTTACCACTGTTTCAAATTTCACACTCCCTCTCATATAAAGACTGAGATCATGCCTTTTCTGGCCTCTTTATTTCGGCAAAGATTGTTTCCTCTCCGCCCATCTCTCCTCAAAGCCTGGGCCTGGTGCTCTCCCCATGGTTGCCTTGTGGCCTGGCTCAGCTGCCCTAGGTCAGCTTTTCCTCCTTCCTCCTTCAACAGCCCGGCTCCCTCATTGGGCCCATCTGTAGGTGCTTACCCATCAAAGGTGAGATGGGAAGGCCTTTTGTGGAGATTTTCAAACTACTCCAGTCTGAGCTCTGCAAGGTAAATCTGAAAATCTTCTAAGTGGCAAATATTAATTTACTCTTCTCCGTAAGTTTCATATTCCTTAAGCTTCTGAGGTGACAGGACCATTTCTGGCAGGTTATCGATTTAGTCTCTTGGCTTTATAAACACCCCACTTTCCAGGCAGGGGATGGAGCTCTTGGCAGTTGAGGTGAGGGTGGACTAGGTGGGCAGGTTCTTTTGCTAAGCGGCCAGGGCAATGCCCCCAGAACACACCTCCTACCGCCTCTCATTCATGCCTCTCCCTGAAGCCCCAGTAATTCCCGTACTCCTTTTGACAGAGTCAGACTGGTCCCCATGCCAGGACTCTGCTCTCTCTGGAGGGGGGCTGTACTGAACACGCTGCCCTCACTGCACCTCCCCTTCCTGACCAGGAGCACTCATCCTGGGCCCCCCACGTCCCTTCATGGGTTATATGTGTAATCTCCGCGGGCCTGTTTCTTGTCAATATCTTGGGAGGCTACTCCTCAGAGCCTCAGGATGATACTAATCCCTTAATCGACTTACATTTGTCCTGCCTCTCCTTTTGCTCTTGAGAATGTCTCTTCAGCCTCTTAACTTTAGATAAGCTCTTCCCCAAAAGGCCTTGACAGGCTTCAGGGTGCCATCCCCCTCCACCCCAAGGCCCAGCCCCCTCGATCCTGCCTGTGAGCTGATCTGTCAGTTCCCATCTGTCTCAGGACCAAGGTGTGATCATCCTGTCTCCACTCAGGGCCTGGCTGAAGAATAAGCAAGTCAATAAAGACCTAGGACTGAGAAATAAAGTTACAAAAGAGTGCTCTGTGGCCTGGCGCTAATAGCTGGCTCTTCAGAACTAGCCGCTCTCCGAAGGAAGGGTTCCCGTGAGTGACACTCTCCTGGGGTGGGGTGTGTGAGTAAGAAAGGCTGGGAAAGCTGTTCACAGCACTCACTTTAAAATGGTCACTGGCCTACTTCCCACATCCACTTTGAACTGACCTCTAATTTAGGTGATGTTAATGGTACACCATCTTTAGCCTTTTTAAGCAGCTTGCTTAAAATAATAACGTGACAGCTGTGACTGCCAGCACGCCTGGCCTGGCTGTGCCCGAGTTCTCTACAGCTCTCCTCCCAATACTGTGACGCCCCCCGCCCCAGGCACAGCGCTCATGGTAGATTCTTCCATCCCGGGAGGGAAACTGCTGTGATGTCCCCTCCCCACCGGCCTTGGGTGGGTGCACAGGGCGGGCCAGGGAGCTGCGACCACGCATAAGGAATGGGGGCCATCTCAGAGCCCTGCGAGTCTCAGAGGTTTCAGCTCCCTGAGCACGTCCAGAGAACCAAGCAGGCTCTGCTGGATTCAAAGGAAAACAGTTACTTTTCACCAAGTCACAGACTATGTGGTAAAGATTCTAAGTAAAAATGTTAAGACTGGTGAGGCCTGGAGTCAACAAAGAGGTAGGGTGTGCAGTGGGCCTCAGAGAGCAGGCCCAGGATGGGTAGATTTTGGGAAAAGAAAGGGGGTGCCATGTGTCAGGCACAGAGTGGCTGGAGGGGCTGAGGACCGCAGGCTGAATGTGGTCAGAGGTTAGGAGTGCATTCATTCACTCCCACAGGCCCGCCTCGGGGGTCCTGGCCCCTCACAGGGTTGCAGTCCAGGGAAGGCAGCAGACATTAGCAGACAAGCCAGGTACTAGGGGCATTCAGGAAGCTATGGGGGGTCCCACCAGCATAGGAGAATCATGGAATGCTTCCTGTGGGGAGAGGCATCTGAGCTGAGTGGAGAAGGATGACACAGCAAGCGAGAGGTGAGAGGAGCCAGCCCTTAGTGCAGATGAGGGGGGTGCAGTGATACTGAGGTAACACTGGTTTATAACACTATACAGGGTTTAGTGAAATAGGTTTGCACTTCCTCAGATGTATGTCACCACCTCACAGCCACCACAAAGCCCCCACAGTCCTTTCCCCTGGGTAAAGGACTTGATAACAAGTTTGAGAAGACTGACCCTGGAAAGGAAGGGTCTGCAGTGACTCCGAGGAGTTTTGGGGGGCACAGAGACTGGGGAGTCGCAGAGCTATAGAAGGTGGGGGCAGCAGGGGTCCCAGGGGCTCTATGTCCAGCCTATCCCTGGGGACCTGTCCTCATCTTCTGATCCTTTTCTAGCTTTTGTTTTTAAACTTCACGGACCTCACAGAGCACAAACACTGATGAGGTCATTCACCACAAAGTCCGTGCAGGGAAGGGGGGCAAGGTGCCCCAGCCTCGTGTGTGTGTGTGTGTGTGTGTGTGTGTGTGTGTGTTTACTTTTCTGCAAAAGGGAGGTAAACCCTGGGTCACACCTGTGCAGGTGGGATTCTAACTCGGGCCAACCAGTTCCAGAGCCCGGACTCTTCTTTGTCAGGATGCCTGACTTGGTAAATATTAAGAGCATTGATCAGAAATATGATAGCTATGTGAGAGAGGAATTTTGTCAGGCAGGGAGCAATTGGCAAGGTCAGCGGGAAGGCGTGCATAAGCAGGCCTTAAGCAGGCAGGGTGGGGAGTGGCTGTCAGGCAGAGGGGACAGTGGAGGTCTTCAGAGAAAGGCCTGGGCTCTGGTGCCCTGCCTCACTCCTGGCAGCCTGCCCCTACTCACTTCGGCCACAGGACAAGAGGCCCCACTGTCCCCTCTGCAGTGTGCTGGTTCCATCACCTCAGTTGGTAAATGAGCCCACCAGTCTCGAACCTCATGCTGCAACAGAGCAACCCTGACACCCAGCCACTTCCCGGACCACTATGGACTCAGAAGCAAGACAGTGGTGTGCGCACCTCTCCAAAGCTGGGGTTCCTTCCCACAGGACCCCATGCAATTTGGATTTGCACTGCGAATGGGCATCCAGAGAGGGGCTGTGGGTCATCTCTGTCCTCAGGAGCTGGCTGAAAAGTGAGCTGTCCTGGGAAGACTGGCTTCTTCGCTGGTGGTGATTCGCGTGGTAGGGGCTGGCTGGAAATTGCCTCCCAGGAAGAGCGGCGTCGATGCCTCTGCTCTTTTCGCAAGGAAACCATAGGAGGTCCTCAGAGGCTTGGAGGAGTCTGCACTGTGAGGGTGGAGATTGGAGGTTGGGGGGTAGCAGGAGTGCCATCTGTCCCACCATACCCCCAAACTCTGACTGCTGCACTCTCTGAGCCTCCCTCTAGATGAACAGCCAGGTTCTGAGTTTCTCTTCGCTCAGAAGCATGTGTGATTCAATTTCTTTCCTCCAAACCTTCCCAGGACTGCAATACCCCTCGGAAAGGATGTGACCAAAAGTGAATGAGGCATACAGGGCAGAGTCGCATGGCTGATTTATGCAAAACCATTACCACAGTCGCGGCATCATTTTCCCTTCCCCTTTTCGGCAATCATGTATCCCATTAGCCTGTTTGATTGCCGCTGCTCACAAAGGGGCACCTTCGCTGAACCAGCTTCAATGGCCTCTGGATCTGTCCCCTGAGAGGAGCCGGCTAATTTGGAATGTAGTCGTGTGTATGAATCCGACACAGCCTCAGTCACTATCCGGGTGTCCTTTTCTGTAGCTGCTGTTTATTATCACTTTGCCTTTCCTCTCTCAGATCCATCATCCTGGACAGGCTTGAAATAGTCTGGGGTGTTCTTTTCTCCATGAACCCTGGAAAGGGTGTGCACCACGATACTAGCCCATTCTGGGTGATCAGGCTAATTCCTCTGGTGGCCTGTCTCTGCAACCTTTCATTAGAGGGGTTTCCAGGCACTGCTGGCTGGACAAATCTTCAAGGTTTTTAAAAGCAAGAAGCCTCCATTAATTTTCCCAAGTTGGCTTAAGAGTCCACTGTGAACTCCAGCAGAAATCGGGAAAATTTAATAAATGTTGATCAATGGCTCTACCTTACTTTCCTTGGTTTCTCCTGAGTAATTTTCACAGTCGGCTTTCATGCCAACCAATACAAATAGGATTTCTGATCCAAGCTTTCAACTTAAATTTATAAGGTGACGTATCTTTATAAAATAGATGCCTAGCTCGCCATGATATCCGCCCATACGTCAGATACACCGACATGGCTTCTGAATTATACCACCCGGAAGACGTCCTACTCTCCTTCCGCCGTGTCTGGTGTGGCGACATCACACACCCAATTGGCTTTCAGTAAAATCAAGCCAGATGATGGTGGCAATTAAAATCGTTCCTACAAGCATCTAAGGAGCAGAAGAATCCATCTACAGACTGGGGATTTTTATTTTGGTGCCATTGAAAAGGACGATACCAAAAAAAGATCCCTTCTTTTTAATAAACCAAAATTTTATATTTGTGTATCTGAACAGCGTAAGATGTTTTCAATTAAGAAGTCCATTTCACAGGATGGGAAGCAATGTATTTTCAGCATTGCTTAGGGGTGAGAAGATACCTAAGTATTCCTATCAGTTATGGGAGGAAGTTTCTTAGTGACACAGATTATATATGGGAGTCGCTTTTTAACTTTTTAATGTCACTTTCCCATGTTCACATAGGCCAGAACACCGACAAATAAATGGAACTCTACTGCTTAGAATGTTCTAGAAAAGGAGGCTTTCTGAAACATGTCACCTGCAGCTCTGGAATTCCTGACTGCTGTTTTTCATGTGTGCCCATTTGAAAGTTGCAGAGAGTTATTTACTTTCATCTCAGTTAATCTGGTCCTGGAGTGACAGAGGTTATCTTTTTATTTCTGAAGTATAGAAAAACAAACACAGGAAAATGTCCTAGCTTCCAAGTAGGGCCAGACAGATGTGGCCTTACTGAGGCTCCGTCTAGCTGGGAAGGCATCAAGAGGGCTGACTGGCCCTGCTCTTCCTGAGGGGGCATGTGTGGCCTGGCCTCAGGGCAGCTCTTCTCCTCAGGCCTGGCAAATCTGCTTGCCCTGAAGGGCTCCTGAGGCCTGGAGATTTCCACTGAATTCCTGGCAACTGGTCTTCCGTGGAGAAGGCGCTCACCAGCCGGAGTCTCCATGCATCCCTCATCAGTGGCTGGCAGTGCTCACCTGCTCAGGTTCTGTGGGCCCCCGCTCCCCAGTTAGCTGCCTGGTGCAAAATCATTGCTGCTCTAGTCCAATGGGCCTAAGGATTGTGGAGGGTTTGCACTGATGATATGTGCTCACTGTTGGGTCACTTTCCCTCTCTTTTCCAATAAAGTATTTCAAATAGACATTTAAGTATAAAAATGCCCCAAAAAGGGTTTCTTTTATAATTGTACTATGAATCAAGTATTTTTCTTTTTTTCTGTCACACTGGGAAGGAACCTTAAAGATCTAGCTTACTCTCTTATTCTAAAGACAGGTGTCCCAAGAGCCAGGGAGGTGAAGCAACTTGCTGGGGGTCCCCCAAATAGCTGGGGGTGAGGCTGGCACCAGTACCTTGGTCTCTGGGTCCACATCCAAGGAGGATCCCCCTACACTTCTCCCTCCTCTTGGCTACTCTCCCAATTCCATGCTCCAGTGCGACAGCTGTTTCTCAGAGCATATTCTGGGCCTCCATACCCCTTTCTTCCCAGCCTGTCTCTTGTGAGACACCTGACCTTGATCATTACCTACACGTGTAATCCTTCTACCCACCGTTTACTTGGCAGGTTCATCTTTAACTGTCCCCTCACCCACCCCGTCTCAAAGTTTCTTGCAACTAAATGCTTCCAGGCTTTCTTGGCCATCAAAGCCCCATGTTCTCCAAGGTCAGCCTGGGAGACAGTCTTGATGTCACCTTCACTTCTCTTTCATTCTTCAGTTCCAGGCCGTCACAAATGATTCCTGGCCCCTGTCTGACTTAGGGAGGGGCTACCGTGTGCTGGACACCAGAACGTGAAGATATCACCACTTTGTCTCTGCCCTCTAGAACCGCAATAGTGGGGGCCCAGGCAAATCAGACTCCCAGGTGCCAGGTGGCCCACTGGCCTACCTTCCCTGGATCTGGGTCCTGCTGCTGCCGGCCTACACCTCGTCTGCCTGCAGCAATGGCATCTCTGCCTCACATTCGCCTCACAGGGCATCCAGTTGCCACCTGAAACCTGGGTGTTTTGGTTACTCCCATTCCCAAGCACGTTTTATTTGTGTGCGTTCCATCACACTGCCACATGTGCACCTGACAGCCGGTTCTCTCCCTGCAGAAGTGGAAGGGGAAGTGGGGCTCAGTCTGCAGGTCACAAGCTCTCTGAGTGAGGGGCTCGCCTGTCTGTCTGCTCCATATCTTTCTGAGTCTCTGTCTCAGGGCTGTTTGCTTTAGCTCTGCTGCTGACAGACCAGGAATTCTGACTTTGGAAGCCAGCATAAGTTGGCTTGAGGGTCACCTTCAGTGCTCAGAGGACATACTCAAGAGGCTGCTGCACGGGAAACCCTCAGGGAGCTGAGGGCTGACCAGACCCAGATGAGGGATGAGGGGGTGTCTAGGAAATAATTATCACCAAGCTAGGAAGGAGCTTTTTTTTAAAACAGTTTCCCTGTTTCTTTTTTTTTTTTTCTTTACTGGAGCCACATGTTGCTATGGGAACGAGGATGGCACTGGGAGCCCACAGCCACTCACGGGTCTGACAGAAGCCTGTAAATAAATTCTGTCTCACTCAAGGCTCTGTGCAGAGTGGTCCTGGAGGGCAGCTCAAGCAGCCACTTGCAGACTTTCTGTCCTGCTGGTGCCGGCTTGTGCAGACCCTCCTGCGGCAAGTTCATGGGCCAATTACTATTCTTCACACGCGAGCATCAAGCGTGTGCAGGCGTCTGCACCCCCCACTCCCCCAACACAAAAAAGCCTCCACAACATAATCTCATTTATGCCTACCCAATCCTAAGGGCCAGGATCTCTCTATCCATTTCACAGATGAGGAAAACGCCCTCCTCAGGGCCCGACTCCTACATCCACTCATATCAGCACCCCTCCTTCAGCTCACCCCCCTGCACTGCTAAGTTCACCATCAACTGCTATTCCCAACGCCCCCTGAAGTAAAGGCACAATTCGTGTGCACTGAGTTCTCTCAGGCAGTGAAACTGCAGTGCCCCTAAGGAAGGGCCCTGCCTCAGTTTCTCTTGAGATCCAGCAGGGGTTGGTACATGGAGTGTACCCAGAGGAACCATCTGCTCGCTAACATGTGACTCAGGTAACAGGGCCAAGGCAGAGGGGCTTCTGTCTGTGCTTACTTCCCACTATGACCTTTAGGCGGTCGGAGTGCCTGGATGCTGAGAGCCAGACCGCCTGGACTCGAACCCTGGCTCTGCCCGGCACCAGCAGGGTGACCTCGTGCTGATCACTTAGGGTTACTCAGCTTTCCTTCTTCATCATATTTTCCTTTTTGCTTAAAACAAAACACTTTTCCTGTGAAAACCATGACCCACTAAAAGGTCTGAATGAAATACAAATGTACAGCTTGTGGAATAACTATATTATAAATGCCCACAGACCCCACATGCATTAAGAACCAGGTACCTGCTGATCCCTCCATATGGCCTTTCCTGACGTGAGCCCCTGACTGGCGTCAATAATCATCATTCCTTAGTTTAAAAAAAATAATTTTACCACCTGAATACGCGTCCTTAGATGTTACAGCTTAGGTCTGCAGGTTTTTGACGTTTATATGAGCATTGTCCTACCATATGCATCCTTTTTTGTCTGACTGCCTTTCCTCTGCTGCGCTGTGATATTCCTCCACGTGGCCCTACTATCACTTTTGCTCATCCATTCTTCTGTGGATGGACAACCAAGTGGCGTCCCATTTAGGTCTAGTACGAACACTGCCTTTGTGAGCATGCTCATTCTTGCATCCTGAACTTGTTTCATTAGAAAATATACGGGGTTGGGAGGTGTGTGGCATACAGCTCAGGGGTAGAGCCTCTGACTGCAGAATACACACGGGCCTGCACACGCTTAGTCACAGGGCAGGCATGCACATATGCAACTTCAGAATACAAGGCTGTTCTCCAAAGTGACTGTATCAGTTTATTCCCCAGCAACATTGGACAAGACTGCCTGTGGCTCCTCAGCTTCACTGACACTCGATACTGAGTTTTCTCATTTTTTAATGTGGAAGAGATTAAAACCTACTAAATACATGAGGATTGAATAGTGTAATAAATACAAAGGATCTGGACAGGGTCTGATATGTAGGAGGTGCTCAGTAAATACTCGCTGCTATTGTAACTTATGATAACTAATGTCATATAAAACTGATAATTACGGGCCTCCCTGGTGGCGCAGCAATTGAGCACTGTGCTGTGGAGCTGTCGGCAGCGCAAGATGCAAGTTCGACGCCCAGCCAGGGAGAATCCCACATGGTGCGGCAGACCTCTCCTGCCTCGCCCGCTGCTCCCCTCAGCAGTGTATTTCTGATCTGCCTGTTCTGCTCCCCACTCTGTCTCTGGTGAACCCTCTCGCTGCCCCACACCTCTGGCCTGTACCCCAGCTTGTATGTATAAATAAATAAATCTTAAAAAAAATAGCTTTAAAAAAACTGATAATTACTATTTAATAAGAGTCCTAAACTAGAAGATGCTGAGGTACTTGGCATATATACTTTTCCTTTTACAAGGTTCCAGTTTAAGAAACTTCTTGGTATGACTATAGAAATTCTACCTTGGAATGCTAAGGTCTCTTGATAAGAAGTTGTTTTGCAAAAGCTTCCCCTTTACTTCCCTGACTAATGGGGAGAGGGAGAGATGGGTGAAAGGACTGATTGACTCATTCACTCATTCAGCTAACGGGCACTTCAAGCTTACACACGCAGGCCCGTGCTAGGTGCCGCAGATACAAAGATAAATACGACATTGCCTCTCTCCTCAGCTCCACAAATTCAATAAGTAAAATGGAACCCTGAGAGCTGTCTGCAGCCTGTCGATACCATCCTCAGTTTCGGTTATTGACTCGGCATAGGCTTTCATGTGGGTTCTTCTGAGCAGGAACCCAGGCTTGCTTTATCATGAAGAGGTCATTTTTCCTACATTCCTTGTTAACCCCCGAGCTGCTTGTGCCCAAGCTCTCTGCCCACTGGAAAATCACTCCAGAACTTATATTCAGAACCAGGTTTCAGGAAAGCCCTAAAAAGAAACGGGTGTAACGTCTTTAATACCATTGCCAGATTTTCATTAGTCCAGACAGATGTCATCAGCACCCCGCCTGATGTCTTCAGGGTGTGGAGTGTGCCTTTGTGGCTCTTTTGCAGTCAGTACTGAATGAAAACGGGGGACGGAGAGGGCGCTGCGTCAGAACCAGCAAGGTGCTGCAACCATCGCTGAGGTTGAGACTTCACATCTGCCCTGACATTTCGGTGTTCTAGACAAGGCCCAGTTTCTAACCTTTTTTTGGACAACAGAGACTTAACATAGGAAGCAGTATCTGGCTCCAGAGCCGCTCAGAGCCAGCAAGCAGTTGAGGCAGGCGGGCAGTCACGCCGGAATGCCCACACGATTGCCAAGTTGGTGACTGAGGCCACCATAAAGTGGCTGAGGAAACAGCCAAGAAGTACCTTTGTGACTAGAGGCACTGGGGGGCATCTGATGAATGAAACAACTGAAGGGGAACAGGACACAGGACTGGAAGGTGGATGTGCTGAAAGACAAACTGACATGTGCCTGCCACCTAGTGCTAAGCAGGAGAGTGAGACAAATGAAGCCTTGCGAGTGGGCAGAAAATATGAGAAAAGGTGTCCAAGGGTAAAGGAGAGAAACACGAGACACAAGGGAACCATGCCAAGCACGGGGGAGATGACAGAGCAGAGAGGAGGAGCAGAGGATGACAAAACATACACTGGGGGCAAATATAAAGGAAAATGTTCCCAGACATTAAGATAAACGATGAGGATGACGCTGAGTACACAGGCGCAGGAGGTCATGGAAGTGCTGGAGTCTTCAAGAGGTAAGTATTAGGGGAATTTATTTACAGAAGTCATAAATGTAGCTAAAAAATTAAATGAATTCATTGCTGCGGTGCTCACAAAGCAAGATGAGAGGCAGATGCCAACAGCAGACATGCTCTTCCCAGAGGATGGGGATAAAATGCCACAGGAAATCAGAAGCGTGCCAAAACAGGTGATCAAGAAATCTGAACCTCCATGGCTGCTGTCACCCGAGAGCTGCCCGGATCAGAGCGAAGCAGGGAAAATGAGCAGGCAGCAAACACAGATGCTGAGCCTCGCATGCGGGAAGGCCTGGCAGGCAGGAGCAAGACAGACATGACCTTCATCAGGCAAGAGACCCCAATCTGTTTTAGCTCAGGAGGCCTCTGCTATTTTGATGGTGGTCTGGAAGTCTGGAGGCTGGGACAGTTCCCACTCACCGACGCAGAGCTGCACGGACACACCAAGCTGGCCACGCTCACCTTTGGTAGAAACAGCCCGACCACCATCTCCTCTGCGTGTGCACAGAACACGTATCTCCTGTGGGCTGGGCCTTCCAATCTCCCCACCACGCCCTGCTCTCCTCCCTTCCCCCCACTGGAGGGGTCTGCACTTTGGTGTACCTGGAGATGTGGCAAAGAGTTTATTCACCCACATCTCTCCTGTTAGGCAAACGATTTTACCTTTGCATGTGAAAAACCAACTCCATCCATGCTTCTGGAAATTACCACACTGTTTTTGGTGTGCAAGCATTTAGCACTTAAAAAGAAATGGGTCCTAGCTCTGACTGAACAAAGGCCACGGATCTTTCTTGGCAAACAAGCTGAGAGAAAGCCAGGAAACCCTCCTCCCCTCTCTACTGCCCCATGAGAGCCTGGCACTCTTACCCTGAATTCTAATGGAAGTTTCCGACCCCCCTGGACCAGGGCTGTCCTAGCACCCCTGCACTTACTGGTTTCCTGATCTGCCCTTAGCCTGCTATCTGTGTCTCCCCAGCTCTTGGGAGCTGCCTCCTTGGAGACTTAGCCCACCAACCTCATGCCCTCTCCTTCCCGCTCCTCACATCTCTGTCACTCCGGACACACATTTCCCACGGGATCCCATTCCTTACAGCACCACAGAACGCAGCATGCATCAAGGGCATCCCCTACGAGGGCCTGCATTTCCTGGATCCCGCTGAGGTTCAACCCTTTTGTGTTCCGAGTGATACAGCTGATGATTCTTGCCTTATGATCCTGGTCGTTATTTATTTGATGATTTAAGATGTTTCCCAATTGGCCACAACACATTGAGCCCTTTTTTCCTGATCGATAACTGCTTCAATAAGGCAGCTGAGCAAGTGGCTCATCAGCCAAATGTGGCAGGTCACAAGTTAATTAGTGACCTGCTGGTCAACCCATTCATAATGGCTGGCCCACCATGGTTGGGATTCCTTGCACAGATATTCTTGGGATGCTTGTCAGGGAGGGAAGATCTGACTTTAGAGCTTTGTAATGGGGACTAATTCTTTATCTGGTCATTGAAGTGATGGTTTGGGGCTGAGGGGTAGAAGCAGACCCTAATCACACTTACTCCAGAGGTTTTCAGCCTTTTCTAACTTAAGAATTCCTCTGTTGCAATACAAAATTGCAGAGACCCATTAAAAAAAAAAAGTGTCCTTGGGGGGGAGGGGAAGGAGTAAGTACATAATAAAAAAAAACAAGTGACTACAAATGAAAAATATTTTAGTTCAACATAGTTTTATGTAAGATAAATTTAAATTGTTTTCCAATTTAGTAGGAACACACGCAATTAATTTAACTTTGTTTGAGTGGTAAGATAATTGGGATTTATTGGCAAGTTTTTAAAAATATGATGTTTGCTTTGAGGGCCATATATATTAAATTCAGATTCAAATGTACTTTTGTTACATCATGAAAAAAAGAAAAGGGCTTTTGTGGCCTGATGTTCAGAATTCTTTTGTTTTGTGCTTTTAAAAATATTGATTCATTTACTTTTTAATTTTCAGCTTTGTTTTGAAATGAAGACGTAAAGGAAGTTGTTTCAGGCTTCTGTTTATAAGAGCTGCAAGATACCTATTGTGGGTATGTATTATTTTCATTATAAATAAGTAAAAAGAAGAAGTGAATCTACATTATCACAATATTTTCACATTTTAAAGTGCTTTTTGAAGTATCAGAAACACCTTGATGTGCTCTGGAGAATTCTGATTGGACAAATACAATGTATGAATCTCGGGCCAGTTCCAGTTCTGGAAAGTGCAGGTCTCATCGCAAAATGAGGTGCAGCGCCTCTCCCGCAAAAAAAGCAGGAAAAACAGCCTTTTCCTTTCTCCCTCAGCCTCTCTGGGCCGCTCATGGGTTTTCCTTTGCTATTTAGTGCTGTGCTCCCTGGGCACCAGGACTCCTCAGGCCAGTGCAGACCCACACTAGTGCCCAGATTCACATGGGGGGTTCCCACCAACCCAGGCCCCCGATAGGAGTCGGGGCCCCCCGGCAGTGGTCGTGAAGGAATGGGGGTAGACTGGGCAGGTCCTGGCACCAGGGGTCAGGAAAGGGGCAGAGCACGGCCGCACGAGAGCTGATGAGGCTCCACGGCTCTGCTGCATGTTCCACTGTCCCCTGGGCTTCCCTTTCAAAAAGGGCAAATCAAAGGCAAGTTTATGAAGAATTTCAAGAGGGCGCCTAAAGCCTTAAATCCAACTGCAGGGCCCTCCTTTTGGGTGTGGAGCCCCCTGCAAAGACCTTGATTACACACCCAGGAAGTCATCTGGTAGGAATCTGTGAAAGACTCTATGAAGGTGAAATTGCAGCGCTGTCACTACTTTTATGCCTTCGTTTTCCTGTTGAGTCTCGACCTCACTGTTCTTTCTGATTCCCGTCTTTGACTAGCGCCACTAGTCAAAGAGGCACATGCAAAACACATGGAACTACAAAGGCAAGAGGGTGGGAAGCCGACATGGTCTACAGCAGGGTGGTCTCAACACCCATGTTTCCGCAACACCCACTTGAGTGAATCCCAACGTGCCTCTGGGAGCCCTACAGCAATCCACACTGTTGAGGGGACGACACACCCAGGTGTGCCCGGCTCAGCCTTGGTTGGCAGCCCATGCATTTCACTGGAGCCGCCGTGTCTATTCTGGAGGAACAGAATGGCAACACTTGAGGCCCAGACACCTCACCTCAATGGCACCGCCAAAGGAGGGGGCAAACAACTCACCACCCGCCCTCCTTAAAAGCCAAGGAGCAGCTAAAATCAGCATGGCCAGTGGGATGACTGCCTGCCTGAGAACCAGGCCCCACACCAGGGGAGGGAGAGGTCTGCAAGGAAGACGACCGCTGTTCCTCGACTTCCACGTTCATGCTTTACAAGACTGTGTGCAACAGTGCCCCCGCGGGGTTGGGGTTCCTTAAATACCACACTCGGAGGGCCAAGGGGCCTCTGAAATGGCTGTTGTCTGGGGAGGCAGAGGGCTCTGAGGACAGGGCATTTGACCTCTCAAGGTCTCTGTGGTTGCCGATTCCAGAGAAAGGCTGGTCGGAATCAACAAAGCCATAGGGGTTGGTTTTCATTTGCTAGTGAAGAGGCATCCAGAAAAGATAATGATATCCCCACTGTGCAAGAGCAGGACTCTCCTCTGTACCAAGCTGTCTGAACAACAGGCCATTAGCGGGCAGAACAAACAGTTCCACTTAACTCCGGATGTAGCATTTACCTGTTCATCATGAAATATCACGGCGTCTTTCATGAAAGGAGACCCTTACCTCATTTGCTGTGTTGTGTGTTCCAACGATTCGAATGAAGGAGGCAGGCTGTCTTTCAAAAGTTACTGATTGCCAGGACCTGTGAGAGGAAGCAGAAGCACAGGAAGTTAGCACTGCTGACAGCAGAGTGCGCTGAGGGGGCGGCCCTCCCATACTGTCCTTGGGAGGCTTGTGTTGTGGAGGCTGGGGGGCTGGGACCTGGCTCCACCTAATGTGTGGCTGAGCGGGCGGCAGGTCCACAGTCTACAACCTTGTCAAAGGGGGTATCCCACCTGTAGTGTACACGAAAGAGTCAGCAGGTTTTTCTACCCTCCCCTCAATGATAGACCTCTGCAGGCCTGCACGCATGCCTGATGGTGGCACCTGGAGTAGGGTGTGGGCCTGCATGAGTGGGCACATCCAAACCAGAGACTGGGCTTATATACAGAAGCAGATGTAGCAGCAGCAGAAGCGGCAGGGAGCAGAGAACAGAACGTGGCGCATTTGGGGTCCAACAGACACCATAGGAGAGTGCCTGAGAGCCCAAGAGAGTGAAGATTTGCCAGGGGCTGGGCTGGCAGCCTCCCAGCCCCCCAGCCCCCAACCTGCCCTGTACTTGGCTGCCTCACACAAAAGATAATTAAAAGCCTAAAAGGCCACGAGGGCTCCAGGACTTCTCCTTAGACCTGTCTGCCCAGCTCCATAGCGAACCTGCTCTGAGTTCTTCCTGCTGCTACACCGCCCCTCAGTGAAGGCGATGGGGGAGTCTGTGAGACTCTACACAGACACAGGCGTGGACCACATGTGCCTAGAGCACCGCCAAGGAGAAAAGTGGCCAAGGTGGCGGGTTCACAAAATCCACTTCATCTGTAAGATGGGCCACAATGAGGCCCAGCCCGGAGGGCTGCTGGTTTGGTGGACATGACTGTGAGGGTACAGCAACACTTCAGTGGTGGGGCCTGGAAGGAGGCGTTTTGAGGCAAGGTCCCTCACTTTGGTGTGACCCCAGTCACACACACCCCACCACTGACACACACTAACCGAACTCCCCATGCAGGTGATGGCAGCTGGGGAAGGAGAGGCCTTCCCCCACAGGTCCCACACCTCCCTTTCCTGCTCACAAATGGACCCCCCCAAACAGTTTATTCTCAGGTCTGACTGGTCTCAGGGTGGGCTCAAAAGGCGCGCCAGTATTTTGAGGGCAATTTTTCACTGATCAGCAGAGGCTGGATCAACTCATTCAAAACCTAGCTGAGCAGGCCCTAGAGAGACCCCGAGAGGGTTTGGTTTAATGCTCACAGCTCATCAGAATGCACCGGAGGCGTGCAAGGCACCCACGACTGTAAACTCCAATAATATTTTCTATAATAAATGTGAGGAGTTCATAGTTGTCGCCATCCTCCTCTGCTCACAGTGGAAATGCCAGCTGCTGGGAAGCTGTTTCCTGTAATTGTCTAATTACCAAGTAATGCTACCAAAGAAAATGTATGTATTTGTGGTTTGTTTCCCCCCTTTGGTTTCAGGTGTTCCATCTTCTCTCTCACCATGAGCCTCCCACTGAGATTGATTCACTGCTGCCTGGACACCAGGCCCCTTAAGGTCATTAAAAAGTCGTTACCATCCTGTGTGCAAGTCTATGCCTCTGAAAGCAGTTTTCTGGAAACAGCATAAGAAAAATCACTCTCTTTGTAAAAATGTTATTATTTATACATGAAGGTGATGCCGTCTGGCTGTTTCCAGAGCTGGGGCCCCCTTTCTCGGTCAGGTACTGTTGTCTTCCCAGCTCCTGAGGCATCTGCTGGAGGAGATGCAGCCTGTGGGCCAGGGGAGGTCCCAGGGGGTTTCCCCATTTGACCTGGCTCCCACAGGTCTAGCTGTCACTTTGAGCCAAGCAATGTAACTGCCCAAAGATACGTGTCCTTCCTACAGCAGGTCAGGGCAGCCAGGAGGCTACACTGTGAGGAGCTTCAGTCCCATCCACGCTAAATGAAAGCCACGGCACACACCACGGTCTGTGCACTGCCTGCTCCGCGACAAGCCCTCTGGGGAGGGAGAGAACCAGGACAAGTAACCACTATCGTGTTCAAATCAGTCTCACAGAAATGATTGGGGAGGAGGAGATACAGTAAAGACTTCACTCTCCGAGCGTGCTAGCTCTGTGCCTATCAAAAAAGTTGTCTGGATGTAAAGCTAAACCTTGACACTTGCCATCTCTCAATCTTCAACTCTGAGCATGTAGGCAGGCCCAGAACTATGACTCTCTCCCCACTCCCTGGGGTCCATCCAAACCCTCCTCTCCCCAAAGGGAGTCTCGGAGGCTCAATGCAGCAAGGAAGTGAGTTATCTCTGTGAAGGGTCCTGGGCAGAACTGCGGTGAACCCTGATCTCCGTTCTCTTTTGTGCTGATCCTTTTCCTAGCTCCTCCCTGTTTCTCTCACCCTACACTAGGCTTTTGCAGGGCTCAGGGCTTGGGCCCTACCACCACTCACTTCTGCTAGGGGAAGCAGGGCTGGCAGGGCTGGCAGCGCAGCAGCCTGAGCAGGACGGAGCATTTGTGGAGTAATAAGATCAGGAGGCCTTGGTTTAATATCAATCCCCCATTACACTGCATTAATATCTAATCACATTAGAGTCCATTTGCACTAACACAGTTTGAGAGTTGAATATATGATTTCATTTCCAGCAAAACCAGATACCACCCCTAAGACCAAAGTATAAGCAGGAAGAAAGGTTGGTTCGGGTGAGGTATTGAGTGACCCTTTCTCCCCAAATACCAGATTCCATTTCCACTGATTGTCTTCAAAACAACTTCAAAGGCTGCTTGGTGGGGAAATGACAAGGCAGCCCTGGAAGTGGCACCACTGAGCAGAGTCATTATGTAATCGCTAGGCAATCTGAAAGAGGCGCTTTGGCTGAGACGAGGGCCACCACCACCACCATCACCACTCCATCTATGCAGGAGTTCAACTGCCATTTTTATGGAGCTTTATTGAGAGCTGTATAAATATCCCCACACGCCAAGTACCCTGAAGCAAGGTACTTCTCTTTCTTCAAGGTACTTCTCCAGCATGCAACACTCCCAGGAAGACAATGGGGCATCGGGAGTGTGGACTCAGTCCTCGTGGAGCCAGGAGTGGGTGCTGGGAGAAAGGTGTATGAACAGAAGTGACAGGTGTCAAAAAATACATGCTTTGAGAGCTTACTCCAAAACTAGAAAAGTCCACACAGGATCAACATTTCAACACTGTACTTGCCAGCTCTCCACTGGACAAATCACCCCCTTTTCTGAGTCATAGTCCCATGCTCATCTGTCCCATGTTGACATTCATAAAACCTGCTCTCTTGGTTACATAATTATGTATCTAGACTCACAGGGATTCAAAGAGGGAGCTAGCAGAATGTTGACCAAAATGTTGATCAAGATTTTTAGCTTTGGATGGAAGAATTTCAAGAGACATTTGCTTTATTTTTGTAATTTTCTGTCCTGTTTGAATTTAGTAGAATGTATAGGTAAGCATTAGAAAAATGTAGCTATCTTGCCTGCTACCTAAAGCTTTGCTGCAGATCACATGACATGAAGCAGGAGAAAATGCCGGAACTGTATTATCATGCAGTCTTTCTGGTTCAGAGGATACCGGCGACAGCCAAAACAGCAGGCTTTAATTCTGGTCTTTCTTGGACCAGGGGCACCCAGGGTTTGAATCTCATTTTTGTGTTTTCACTGGCTCTGTGACCTTAGGCAAGTTGTTTAACTTCTCTGGGCTTTAGTCTCCTCATCTATAAAATGAGGACAATAAAATTACCTAAATATTTTTGGTGAGGACTTAAGACATTAACAAATACAGAACATCTAGCACACTGCTGGCATATACTAGTGTTAAAAGAAAATGGGCTGGACAAGACACACTGCTTCCCTGGGTCCCATCTGTGAGTCGTCAGGTTTGCTGATGTGTGTTCAGAGACTTCTGTAAGCTTCCCAGGGTCACCCAAGGCCCCATTTCTTGGAGGCAGACAAGGCAGCTGGGCTTTGGAGGAATACAGATTTGCTGAATATACTTTTGAATTTGGCACCTGCTGGGTGTTATGGGGTACCCATACAAGAGACGGTGCCTGCCCCAAAGAAGTTGATAATCTCCATGGGGAGATCAGCTACCCTTCCACAAACTAATTAGAGAACAATGCACAGTACAGTGGTCCCAACTCTCAAACTGGTTGTGTTCCAAACCTTCCCTTGTAATTGGTTGTTTGAAGCTTGGAAGCAATTTCTCTAGAAAAATAAAGCTATAAATTTTGATATAGTTCCCAGACCCACCCATAAAGCTCAATTTAACCCATAATGAGGCTGAAAAACTATATATGTATGGTTTATAAAAAAAGGAAGAAAAAACGATGTTGTTACCATAGTAGTAATTAAACAAGCCAGAAAAACAAGAAATTTACAACAATCTCTCTAAAACTGCTGCTTGCAGAATGAAGATTAAATACTGCAATGCATTCAAAATCATGGGGATGTAGCTGGAATATGGTTGATGGTCTGCTGTTAAGAAGAGTGAAAAAGTAGGCAAGGACCCCAGAAGCCTCTCCTGTCTGCAGACCACCGTACAGTTTACAAAGTGCTTCACGATCAAAGATCGGTGACATCTGGTTCCCAGCACAACCTGTTAGGCAGCTGATCAGAACCCTATTGAGGTTAGGGCATCAAGGCAGAGGAAAGATAAGCAACTGTCAACATCCCAGGGCTGCCAGCTGCAGAAGCCAAATTTAATGGCTGTTAAGTCTGTGCTCTCTCTGGCAAAGGGTACAATAAGGAACTTCCCAATAATTGAGAGCTGGGCAGTGGTTCCCTGTCACTGAAGCTGCAGAGGATTCACATACCTCACGCATGCGTCTCTGCAATGACTCAGGCTGCAGAGCACATGCGAGGGGATCACAAGCTGACTTCAGATGAATGACAATCCCTTGAATTGTTTCCCATGTGAAATGACATTGATAATAGGTCGGCACTTGCTGTTTAGGGTGGCGAGGATTCAATGAGGAAACATATAGTCCTGGCACGTGGGAAGGGCACGGAGACGGTCAGTTACTCTCCTGTCTCTATGGAGGTTCAACTCGTCTGTCCCCATACAGATCAGCATGGAGAGAGCTGAACACAGAAGCGTTACTGAAAAGCCAGCTACTGGACGGTCTGTACCATATGAAACGGTACACATTTGTGAGCATCTATGCTCACAAAACATTTCAAAGACATTCTGGAAGGATGGACACTGACACAGTCTCCGAGGAAAGTGTGAGGAATGGGACCACTGATGGGAACAGAGGACACGTCAACGTAAACTAGAATGTTTGGTTCCTTTGATTAAAATAAAGATGACTCGAAGTGTGTGTGAGAAATATTAACTACAGTCAATTCTGGTGATGACTATGTGAGTGAATGTTATATTACTTTTTATCCTTTTCTGTACTTTAAGCCGTTCTTGAAATAAATTAAAAAAGGGAGAAGAGATTAAAGTGTGTCTATGTTCATGTGAGAAAAAAATGTGTTGGAGGTGGAATTAACTCAACTGCAAATGAAAAAATTCGGGGGAGATTTGGAGTTAGTTCCTTGGTGGGGTGTGGATCTGCCAGGGGATGTCATGGACTGTGGACATTGGAGTTGTCGTCAGAAGTGCAGAGAGGACAGGAGAGGAGCCGGCTCGCCACCTGTAAGGGTCTGCTGAGGGGCTCTGGGTGAGGAGAACAAGGCGAGGCCCCAAGGGCAATGAGGAAGGCCTTTAGCAGAGCTCGGCTGAGAACAGCTTTCCATCTGAAGCCTCGCTTGCCTTCTCTCGGGACCTGAGGATCCTGTGCCAAGCGTGGTGGTCTTTTGAGCTCTGAAAAATGATGTGACTCTGCTGCCTATGCTATTAATGGAAGGCATACATTAGAATTTTTCTGTAGCAGGCCAGTGAACACCGGGAAGCTGGAGATAAGAAAGCATTTGGCCAGGACCAGACGGGAAGTCAAACATGGCAAACTGGACAATTGGGCCTGTCTTTGCTCCTTCCACTAAAGGGCAGTAAGGAAGTGTGCTTCATATCAAATGCAACACACACACACACACACACACACACACACACACACACACAAGCATAAAACAGAGAAAGGACGAGATATTACTATCTCTCCATGTCAACACTTGAGAGAAAACACACAGTGCTGGATTCACAGTGCAAATGGCTCCCAAAGTTCATGTTCTTGGACCGCCAGCTACCTCTGAAGGTGGGAGTCTGCAGGGGGCTGAACACTGGTTGAAAGCAGGTAAAAAGAGCAGGTAGATTCCCCCAAGCTCCCTCTCCTTCTGGCACAGGGGACGACTCCCTCCCCGCATTGGCAGGAGGCAGGGAATTCAGTATGGAGAACTTGAACAGGGAGGTTCTAGGCTCTGGGGTCACCAGGCACAGCAGAGAGTGGGATCCTGCAGCGGTTGAGAACAGGGAACAGCAGGGAAGTGAATATCCCAGAGGGTGACACTTCCAGCCAATCCCCTACACTTGCTCAGCTTTCAGGCCACTATGACCCAAGCTTGACCCCCAGGCAGGAGATTGGAGGATCCTCTGGAGACTCTGACCAGCCCAAGAGGAAAGACCTAGAGAGACTATTCTATCTTCCTCCTCCTGGGTTCCTCCATCCTTCCTGTCAGAAAGAGCTATCAAGTGCTGACTGTGGTATAGGCCCTGTTTTAGCCTTTGCCCTTGAGAAGCTTATATTCTAGTGTGAGAAGAGAAATAATAATCCCATTTATAAGCGTAAAAGGGCAACAGAGAAAAAGAAAGCTGTGTAAGTAGGGTGAGGGGCACACTGCTTTAGATAACATATTTAAGGAAGCTCTTACGGTGACAACTAGGCTGGGATGACATGAATGAGGAAGTGATCGAGCAGATCTGGAAGAGCTCCAGTGAGAGGAACAGCAGGTGGCCAGTGTGCTGGGTCTGAGTGAGTGGGCAGGGGTCTCCCAACGAAACGCCTGTGCAGTGTGAAAACCTTTAATGAGTTCCATAAACTCACCCACCTATAAAAGCTTCCAGTCAACTTCTTCAAAGCCTAATGTTTAAAGCAAACAGTCAGTTAACACTTTGTGGTCCGCTCATGTATTAGTACGCGTTTTTGTCACCAGTATCAGGTGGCCGCTCATGTATTAACACTTTGTGTGCCGGTGCCCTTTAAATTTACCAGCCCTTGGGGGCCGGCCATTTTCTGTGCCACCACATGAATGGTATAAGAATTCAATAAAACACACACAACTCCTGAACTACTGGATATATTTTAATGAAATTTTAAATGCATAGAGATTAAACCTTCTAGACTGAGTACAATAAAAGTAACACCTCCTAATAGTTCCAAATAAATCCACTGTGGTGTGAAAAACTGGAGACTAGATGAACATGTATTAATACGTGAGTGCCACGTGATACTGGTGACAAAAACACATATACTAATACGTGAGTGTACCACAAAGTGTTAATATGTGTTTATCTAGTCTTGGTTTTTCACGCCACGGTGGATTTATTTGGAACTATTAGGAGCTATTTCTTTGATCATACTCAGTCTAGAAGCTTTACACATTGTTTTGGTGAAAGTGTAAGGTGTTTTATGAGAGTTATTACAGTTTTTTTAATATCCAGTAGCTCAGGAGTTGTGTGTGTTTTATTGAATGTTTATACCATTCATGCGGTGGCATAGAAAATGACCAGTCCCAAGGGCTGGTATATTTAAAGGGCACTGGCACACGAAGCGTTAAGGATCACCAAAGGAAGATAAAGCAAATAGAAAAGAAAATAACTGAGAGGATAAGATGTAATCCAGTAGGCAGACTAAAACGTCAGAGGAAAGGGAAAAAAAAAAACCAAAACATTTACAGCCAAAAAAGATAAAAGAAAGCATTATTATGTCCTTGAAATAAGAATAAAATGATAAGAAGAGGAATATTCAGAGAACAAGAAAATGCTCTTGTAAATTAAAACTATGGGTTGAAATAAATCATTCACAAACTATTAGAAGCTTAAGTTGAAGAAATTTCCCAGACTGTCAAACAAAATGACATTGAAAATAGAAGAAACAGTGTAAGAGATGAGATGATGAAACTACGAGGTCAAACTAAGAGTAGATATTCCAGAAAAAAAGAGCAGAGAAGATACAAGCTGGAAAACTGCCAAAGAAACACAAAAAATTTTCCCCAATATGAAGAATGTGCTTCCAAGTTAAAGAAGGCACTGAGCAGTCACCACAATAAATGAGAAAACAGCCACACAAAAGCCTATTACTGAGAGATTGAGAAGATCTTAAATGCTTCTGGAAAGGGAAAATGCAGGTGGACATAAAGATGTGGGAACCAGAATCACATGATAGGTTTCAAAAGCAATACTGGCAATTAAAGATAAAGGAGCCCTTCGAGGAAGAAATTAGCTCCCAGTCATAGCGCTCTTCCCAGTCAGACTACCAGCCAAATGTTAGGATAGACAAAAACTGAACTTTAAAAATACCTTAATTTTTTTATTGAGATAAAGTTGAATTCAGGCATAAATTTCAAAAACTTTCTCTCTAGTGCTTCCCAAGAAACTAGCAGAAAATGTGCTCCACCAAAACAAAGAATAAACTAAGACCAAAAAAAAAAAAATTATGGAATCCAGCAAACAGAGGATCTGACACAGGATAGGGGCCAGGAGTGTTCCCAGGATGGTGGGAAGGTAGATTCCAGAGCTATGGACAAGACTGGAACGCAATCAGGGGTGCCAAGTGGGGAGTGCAGAGGGGAAAACAGGCTTTCCAAGGGAATCTGACTCTGCCAAAGTTAGTGGGAAGAACTAGTGATAAGTGCAAAGAAAATTAATGAGTGATACATATGTAGAAAAAGAAGTAATTTTTGACACAAGGAAAGATGAAAGAGGAAATAAAGATGATTACAGCGTACTATGAACAACAGTTACAGAGTCATGTCAGTGCCAATAGCAACTGTGATTTGATTTGACGAGAGTGGGAGAATGAGTGAGTCGAGGAACATGCTTAGAGGGGGCAGGGTAAAACCCCTAAGGAAGTGATATCCTTATCATTCAAAGAAGGAAGGGAACAGACAATTTTGGTAACAGAACAAAGAGTGCAATAAGCATATAATTTAGAAACATGAAGGTAAAGACCAAAAGAAAGGTTTAAAAGAGATGAACATGTTTGTCTCAAAATCTCAAAGTTTGATCACCTGGCATGTGGGAGTAGTGGGGACACAGGTACTTTCTTCACACCCTGCTGGGGGAAGTGTAAATTGAACATACTCCCAACTAGCAGCATTTTAAATGTACATACCCTGAGAGCCAGCAATTCCTCCACCATCACTTAGGAGCTTACGCGCAGCTCACAGCGTGTGACTGCAGCAGGAACTGAGATTGTACTGCAGCATTGTTTGAACACCAAGAGAACAGAAACAACCTAAATGCTCATCACTGGGGACTGGTTAAATAAATTACGGTTCATCTCTATCCTGGTGGTGAAAGACTTCGCAGCTGGGAGAGAGGGGGGTTGGTAGGGGGAATGAGAGGGAGAAATCAGACATCTCTAAGGTATAGAAAGACGTGTTTTTAAAAAATGAGGTGAGAACACACATTTGTTTATGCATCAACTATCATCTCTGGAGGAAGAGGTAGGTAGGTGGGAGACATTTCACTATCTACAGTTCTGGATTTTGAAACCATATTAAGTGTATTTTCTTTGAATGGATAGGGAAGGGTAGAAAAGAGGACTGCTGCTTTTTGTTATAAGTCTTGTGGTTCGACTTGACTCAAAACTAAGCACATGCATGACTTTGATAAAAATTTAAAATTTCAAAAGTCGAAAAAAAAAAGTCAAGAAAAAGACTGGAGCCTGGGCTGGAAGGCAAACGTAAATCTTTGGAAAAGATCTTCCAAAAGGGAGGGACTGATACAGCTATCCCCTATCAGCTGCAGCGCCCTCTGGAATTGCGTGGCTTGGCGGCGTGTAGACACCGGAGGCCTTGTGTGAGGCCTGAAGGATCAGCAGACAGCTCTTCAGGAGTGCACCCCTCCAGATGACCCCCAGCTGCCTGTCAGGCTCCCCCCGCCCCCCAGCTTCTCTTCTTATTGTTTGCTGCCCTTGTGATGGGTCAAGGATCATTCATCTTTTTAATCATACCTGAAGATGCACAGTGGCGTCGGTACCACAACGGGGAAGGTGGGAAATCTTGCCTTGTAACTGCCCTCAGACTGGATACTGCATGTCTTTCCTGCTGCCTCCCAACCTGCTACATCCTGGAATCCCTCACCTGCCCCACAGGCAGAGGAGAGAGGGTGTCCAAGGCAGCAGAGGAAGAGAGTTAAGTCCAGAGCCTGCTTTACCCCTTCCAAAGAGCTCGTGGTTTCCAGATCTCTGTCGCCAGTCTAGACGGAAGTTGCTGCAGGCTCAGCATCTAATCTGGCACCCCGAGGAAGTTCTTTTGTCTTGTAGGATGCTTAACAGGATTTTATAGCTGTCTCACTGCACTGATTTATGGGGGATCCTGGGCTTGCTCCATTCACCCAGTCTGTCCATTCCACAGCTATTTATTGAGGCTGGCATGCCCGACTGAGGAAAAATGGGGCCAAGTGACTGTAAACCTGCGGTGGTAGGAAAAGAGTTTGTCAGGAGTCACTGGGATCTGTGATTACTTATCACATACTGAAGAGTCCAATGTTTACTGAGATCACGGGTCCAACATGAGAGGTGCACAGACATATTTTGCTGCTTTATTGAGTATTTTTAAAACTTTTGAGTTTGCTGCCATTTGGAAGTTGGGGGATTTATATAAAAAGATAAATTTATTGTTCCTCTTATAAAACTAGAAGATCTAGCATCCTTGGCATCTTTCTGTGAAGACTACACTGGCTAGGGCTGAGGTGGCTGTGATAGACTCGGAGCTGTAGCTTCTGGCGGTCTTGTCATCCCTGGGAAGTTGTGGGGCCTCACTCGTATCACCCACTTGCCCTGGGGAGGTGACCAGGTTTCCACTGCAGTCTTAGATAGAGCTCAGGCAGTGTTAAAATGGAATGAATTAGATTTCTAACCCTGTATAGGAATCTCATCAGCCTCAAAGTCTAGCGCTAGATATGATACACAGTTTAAGGATATTTCAGTGAAAACGAAACAAAACAAACTACCTTCTTATACCTTCTCTTACACCTGCTTGATCTGGAGATAGGTACAAGGAGGTTTCTGGACAGACATCAGTCTTCAGTGTCTGCTGCCAGCCTTCCCTGAGGCTATGGTCAGTTGTCGGATTCTTAGCCCAAGCTGCACAGTGGAAGGGGCTGTGAAGCTTCTAAAACTTTCCAACTCGCAGGATACACCCCAGACCGATTAACCAGAACCTCTGGGGGTAGGCCCTGGTTGAGTCATGTTCAAACTTCACAGAGGAATTCACAGTTTAGCCAAGATAGAGTACCTTTTGGGCTCAGGACAGTTGGTGGGAAGCAGCTTGCTAGGACAGGCCAGGACTTCGGGGGACATTTTATGTCTCTAGCCAAGGGGACACCAGGTTTCTCTCTGGTGAGTTGTCCTTGCATCTACTGCTCTAATGTGAACTGGTTACCTTCCTAGCTTGCAAAATTATTTTCCCTTTAGAGGCATTTACTCTGAGCGAGGTCAGGACACTCCCACCAGCTTCTGACATGGGTTGTGCTAAAAACTTCAAACCCCGTAGCAACTACAGAAAGGCATGTCTCTGGGGACTTTCATGGAGTGTTTGAATGAGCATATGGGGGGTGGTAGGAGGTTGTAACAGACCTCTACTTCTCTCTCACTCCCCCATCCCCAAGCTCCCGGCTCTTACTTTCTGCCATATAGAGCTCCTTGATTCCCCTAAGGGGATGCAGTAATTGATGATTAGCATTCCAAAGTTTGGCTTACATCCTGCTAGCCCGTCATATTTAATTACATTTTAACTATATTCGTCTTCGATAATAGCACGAACATAATTTAGATAATTATCTCTCTCTCTCTTATTCTCTGACTCTGTCTGTCTCACTTAGAGCTCCTTGCAACAAAAATCGCTTTCTCGGCTCAAACATATAAACAGACTCTGGGGCCGACTGCTTTTCTCTTTTGCAGCAGCTGCGTTAGAAACGCAGTGGTTTTGAGCTATCAGGCAGAAGAAAAGAAAATTCCTGTTTCTTGCTGGCTTTATATTCATGTTTGTATACAAAGGGCAGCGGGAGTTGGTGCTGGGGTGCGGGTGTGTGCTCGTTCATGTGCATGCAGCTACATGGGGGCGAGAGCTTTGGTGTGGGGTAGAAATGGGAGGCCAAGTCACCAAATTAGTGTCTCTAAAGCACCCTCTTGGTCTGGCATTTCTTTCTTACAAGGTTTAATGGTTTCCTTCGCAAATTTAAACTCTGTTGAAACAATTCTAAATGTCTGGTATGTCTTCTGAAGAGATGTGTTCTTTCTAATAGGGTTTCTGTCACACTTGGATCTTATAATTAATGACCTTTACCCTTGCCTATTATCTGCCTCCTCCAAGAGCCCATCAGATGGAAGAGAGAACGCTGGGGCTCTTCCACCGGCGAGTGTGTCCACCGCAGACCGCACAGTGGCTGGGATCTCTAGAGCTGCCCAAACTCCACTGGGGCCACAGGCCACAGGGATTCTTTGGCTAAAAACTCTTCCTCTTCCTCCTCAGGGCAAAGGTATTCTTCAGAAGCCTTTGTTCAAATTTTTCTGGCAAGCTGGCCAACACAGTTTTTCGTGTACAAAGATGTTATGTTGCAAAGTTCACCCTACTGAAGATTTTTAACAAATGAGGGAATATGAAATGGGCTCTGAAAATAGCTACTATCCAAGAAAATCTAGCTCAGAGTTTTCGAGACCGTACAGCCTCAAAGGACTCCAACAACCAATCACAAGATCCAGTGGGAAATTGGAGGTCCTCACCCCAAATTCTCCAGATCCTGTTAACTTTTTTGGAATTCTTAAAGACACCCATAACTATGGATTTAGTATAAAAAAATTTCACTTTGTTTCAACCTTGTCTGATTTTGAAGGATTATCCATTAGCCGAAGATCATCTTTTTCAGACACAATTCATTACTCCTATGGTTCTAAGTCCACATCAGAGACAAAAATTTATTTTTCTCCTTTGAAGAGTAAGTACCACCAAGTAGGCCCTACATTGATCAGGATAAGCAGGAAGGGGTTGGCCAGGGGTGTGTTGGGGCAGTTAACAAGTATAGAGGCTCTTGCTGCCACTTGTTTGGGAAGCCACAGTTCCCAGCTGTCCTTGGAAATAAACAATGGCCCCAGGCTTCAGGAGCTAGGCAGTGTCTAGATCAACATTTCCCCATTACTATGTTGAATCTGCCAACTGAACCTTTTGATGTGACTGGGGCAGCTACTGGCTAATGCACAGAAGGGAAATCAGCAACTTGCCAATTCTGGCAACTAAGTAAGAACTCTTGGCTCATCAGGGATACGGGAAATCACTCAACATGGTGACTGAGGCTGCGAAGTCCTGTCCCTGAAGATGCGAAAAAGGAGCACAGGCATAGCCCTCCTTCAGATGTGCGGAGAGGTGGCAGTACTTTCAGGGCAAGGGCCCTCTGTGGATGGCACAGGCTCTGGGCAAGTCATTGCCCTCTCTCAGCAATGGCTGCTGGGTAGAATGACCCACTGGGGGTTGTGTTATAAGGTTCCAACCCAAAAGACCATGCTACTTTCAGGCCAGGCCCGGGGTAGCAGTGAGAGAGGGCTCATCTCTCCTCTCTCATGGCCTTGCACACTCCAAATGTCTTGATTTGCTCAATGTTATTCATTAGGGATGCTACTACTTTTGATTGCTCACTGCCTAGCTCAGGTGCTTGGGAATTTTGCAAAATTTGTCGGAAATATAACCACCACCTGGGTCTAGGTCTCCACTGAATGGATAGAAGAGTTGATCACAGTTTCTGCCAGCAGGCAGCTCTGGAGGATGGTGGAGAGAGGGCGGATTCAGTTTGCTATTCCCCGAAGAATTCCCAGCCCCCAGCAAGCACAATGCTCAACAGAATTATTGATTTAATGACGCAAGCAGCTCTTTTCAGCCTATGAAGAGAGCAGGCTCGCTCTGAAGAGGCTGTCACCTCCAAGGAGAGTGCCACCTCCTGCTCGGCTCCATGTGACCGTCCAAAGCCACCTCCGTTTCTCACCCATAGCGCATTCCCTCCGAGACGCATGCTGGGAATGCAAGGACTAGGCATGGGCAGAAGCCAATTTTCAAATGTTAAGGATTTGGCAATTTCATTTCCCAGTGTTTTAAATACCAAAAGGATTTAGAATACAATGAGGACTAAATGCCCCCTGAATTTCAAGTTTGAAAAAAAAAAAGCTGCTTTTATGGAAAATCATCCAAAAGCTGTGCAGAACAAAACCTGGCCTTGACCTCAGAAACCCACCACAGTACATACTATTAAACAAGTCAGGGGCCCTCCAGAAGGACCCCCAGGCTGCCTCTGAATCAAACCTGGCAAATTTCATACCTAAAAATTACACTAAGTCCCTGTGTGTATTCCAGATCTGATGACATGCCAAATTCGTTCAGCACCCAGCACTGGGGAGACATTCAGTAAAAACTTAAAAATAGACTTTCCCTCTCCAACTATTAAGGGCCTGATATTTGCAGCTGAGCAGATAAGAAATTTGGGGCACTAGGGAGGGCTTTAAAAATCTCCAGAGTACAAAAAAATGTTTCTCTCTGATGAAAATCATTGCTCTTAGCACAGGAGCCACTCAAGGTTGGCCTGGAGCCATTTAGCTTCTGAATCGCTGAGTGGGAGTCCTGTGAGGAAAAGGTGACAAGTGTTCATGGCAGGTCCCTGGAAGGCCCTTCCTGGAATCTGCATAAACTGCCACACTCAACACAATTAAAGCGAGACAGCAAATGGCCTGCAAGCTGATGTAAGGCAGGGGCTGCATGGAAGAGTCTTTCTTCTAGGACACTTTCTGTTCATAAAAAAGTTGAACTTAAAAAAAAATTATTTCTCCTTTTCAAATGCATTCTTTTCTTTTTTTAAAGATTTATTTATTTATGCATACAAGCTGGGGTGTAGGCCAGAGTTGCAGAGTGGTGAGAGGATTCGCCAGAGACAGAGTGGGGAGCAGAACAGGCAGATCCACTGAAGTACACTGCTGAGGGGAGCAGCGGGGAGACAGGAGAAGTCTGCTGTGCCACGTGGCAATCTCCCTGGCTGGGGATCGAACTTGTGCTGCAGTGGCTCTGGATAGCTTCATAGTGCTGCACTCAACCTGCTGTGCCACCAGGGAGACCCCTCAAACTCATTCTTGATAAAAAAAAAAAACAACAAAAAATCACCAGCACCCCTCTCACTTGATGTCAGTGGCTTTATGGGTCCAATCTTTGTAGGCAGCAACCCCTCTCTAAACTTATAAGAGGCATGTTCTCCGCAGGCCCCTTGCTCTCCATAAGCCTGCTCCAAGTCACTCTGCCCTCCCCAGTCTCGCTGTGTGCTGGCCCAGCCTCAGAAGAGAATGCTCTTCCCCACCACCGAGCTGCTCATCCCATGGTCTTTCGCCAGGCTGCCACAGTGGGGAAGGAAAGAGGAGGATCTGTGGGTATCCTGCGAGCTCACAAAGTGGGGTGGACAGAACAGAAGACAACTAGGGCACGAGTGAAGTACATAAATGAAGTATTTTAGATAGTTTATGAAACAAAATCAGATGCCAAGACAGGCAGGGGGTTCAGCTGGGCAAGGAGAGAGGCTGGAGGTCTGGCAGGCGAGGGAGGATGCCAGATCATTTTAATTAGCCATCAGCACTAAGTCAGGGAGAGAGGTTGCATGCAAGGCACCGAGCTCTTAAATCCTGGTTCCTCCCAGGCCAGCAACCTCAAGAGATTCCCGCCCTGTATTTTGTGAAGCTACACTTCACATGTGTGGGTGTGAGTGTGGGTGTGTGTTTGTGTTTGCATAGTCAAGATTTGATGCGGTATATTTCTTAACACCTGCTTTGAATTTTGCTCATGCCCCCAAGCCTAGGACATCAAACAATGACTTCTTTACTACTTCACAGTAAACAAGCACCCATGAGCCACACACAGAAATAGGACTTCTTTTCAGGATGTGCTTCAATCCACTCCTAGTTATTCACCATGCCAGTCCCTGCCCTGAAGGCTTTGCAGAGTTGAAAGCAGATGCCAAGAAGTCAAATTGCATTCACAAAGGTTAAAAGTTATCCTTGGCACATGGAAATTTCCTGCAATAAAATACTGTAAGACTGTTGCTGGAGCTAAATCAGCTTATTTTTCTCTATTATTTTTGGGGGAGGAAGGTTGCTGGGTGAAGGGATGGGTGAGAACACTGACCAGTAACTCTTTCTGATTCCATTGTCAGGCTTTAAAATCAGATAGATCAGCTATTAATCTCAGAAAGCCAGCAGTGCATGTGTGCAATAAATTTGTCATCATTTTATGAATAAGTTCTCGGTCATGAGGGCTTACTGTCTGGCAATTCACCTTTTCCATGATATTTTCTATCACTTGTATTTTGGAGCGGCTTAGAAAGACTATTATTTGTGTTCCTGGAGATCAGAACATAAAAAACCCTCAGAGTGATGGAGATACACAGGCAGGCTTCATGTCTGCCCCTGGGCTTGCTAAACAAACAGTTTACCGATGCTCCAGTGAGCACCAGCGGGGGCCAGGAATCACTCTTCTGGGTGCAGGAGAGCACTCCCTCCCTTAGCAGCTGCTAATGAAGGCCCTGTTAGCACTAGATGACGTTGCATGTGCCCATTGGCTTTCTGTCAAAGACTGTCAAATAGAGCTGTTGGTAATCACAGCTGGCAAGTTGTTTAGTCAATAGTTTTGAAAAGTTCAACCTAGTGTGTAAAAGCACAAAGTAGATTTTCTTAAAGTCGCTGGATGATTTACTCATCTCCCCTCTTTGGTACGGCTCTGGCCCCCGGGGGGTCATGCTGGTGTCCTGCCAGGTAGTCCTGAAGGGCTCTAAGGTGTGCGAGATGGAGAAACGGATGAAATTTCAGCTGTTTTGTCATTCAGCTATTTTTTTCTTTTTTCCCATCAAGTCAGCAGAACTCTAGATCTGACTCTGTGCTGCAGAGCCTTTAAACTAAAGATTAACAGCAAAACCATACCCCACCACCACTGCCGCGAATAACAATTCTGTCCTTTGCCTAAAGGCCCCACAACATAAATTTTAAGGCTTTGGGGAGGATAGTTATATTTTTGCCCTTCACCCTTTAGGCTATTCTATAATGGAAGATGACAAATGTCATTTGGAACCATTTCATCTTGTGACAAAACCTCATGAAATGAAGTCACACTAAATTAAGAATGCCACTCTCCACAGTACATTTAATGCTGAACATGCGACTGGGCGATGGCTGTACCTTTGTTTTTATGATTTTCATTTTCTTATCTCTAATTTTGTAACTCTTGTGGGAAAGATTGTGACATTCAACTGTGGGTGAAAATGCACATTAGGAGGTGGTCTGGGGGACCAGCAGACTGGCACAGTCTGTGAGAACACTTCTGAGAGTCCTTGTTTGGGATCCCTTGCTGCAGTGAGAGAGCTGAGTCAGATGCACGAGGGTGCACTCTGCAGAAAGGCAGCATTTGGGGAGCACAGGGTCCCTTGCAAGATCTTAGAGGACTGAACTCCCAAGTCTGGGGCCTGGGATAAGGGTCTGTTGAGATGTTATGTCTCCTAAACTCTTTCATTTCCTCCCCATACAGGAGTGCTTAGCAGCGGGTGACAAGATTTCTGCTGACTGTCCAGCGACTGTCCACCAGGGTTGCTAATACTGACTGTCACTGGTGACTGATTAGCTTTATGCGAAGGGTCTCCTAAGAAGTAACATATTATCCAATTGCTGCCCAGTCTGTCATTTCAGATGGAGGATAAAGACATTGCTTTTATCACCTTTTCTTTAGACTAAATATTCTCTCCTTCCTTACTAAGTTAGCCGCCTAACACTAGCTTCGTAACCTTCACCTTTCTGATTAATTCTCTGACTTGAAACTGTTCCATCACAGCATCTAGGACTTGGTCATGCATCTCACATGCTACCTGACTGTGGAACAACATGACCTGAAAGCTTTGTTATTCACCAAGCATCACTAAGGCCCGTGATCTTGAGACAGGCAAGTATTCCTACTGCAAAATGAACTCGGCAGTCACTAAAAGATGAAAAGTAGATGATGTTGGCCATTTTTGCCAGAAGAACCACTGAGAAGTACTTGTGACACCTTCTACATACATGATGACCTAAAATAGACAGATAAATACAAATTCTTTCAAGTACTGAGGAAGGGTTCACTACCCCTGTCATCTCAGAGAGGCTCTCCAAAAAAGCTGACCACTGGACCCTCTTTAGCTAATTTATTTTTAATATAGTATCTTAACAGTATTTAATGTGGTAACAAGGTGTATGAGATTCATGAGCTGCCATAGTGCTCTGTGCTCCACATACCAGACCCACCACAGAATGGCTCATTAAACGTCAAGATAATGGCCAAACAGCCCACTGCTGAGGCTGCAGCATTGGCTTCTCTGGGGCAGGGCGTGGGGTGGGAGCTAGTGAGCAGGAGGAGCGGGCGGTGGGGGCAGGCTGGTGCCGGTGGGGAAGCAAGCTCCGCCTTCCGCAGCCCAGTGCTTCTGGGAGACTGACCTTTACCAGCCCCTCTGAAGAGCAAGCTGTGTTTTTACAGCACCAGGCTGAGTAGAAAGATCTTTTGAATGCGAGTTTACTCTTGGCTTTCTCTGAATAAGCTACTTTGGCAATCTGAAAAGCTCCTTATCACCCCAAAGTAGCCTGTTACTTGAAATACTGGTTTAAGAAAGGGGTGTAACCCTATGGGCGTTTTCACTAGGATTTGAAGCTATCCTTTTTGCACGCTTTGACAATATATACTTGTATGGGCCAACAAGGGATCTTTTACTTTATTCTCATAAAGTTTTACAATGTATGATTCATTTCAGAAATAAGACTTGATAATGCAGATTTATTACAATGAGAAGCCTGCCTTTAAAATGTGATTTAATGATGCCTATGCTTATCCAGTGACATTTTTATAAAACTGTTAGTGTGGAAATGTATTTGTCTTTTCGAAAATAATTCTTCCTTTTATAAGTGTCATGCAATATAAGAGCCATGCATTAAAAACGCGGCAGAAAGAGCAGCAGTGGTCTAATTATGTTGAGGCAACACTGCACCAAGCTCTCTCCCTTCACTCTCCTTCTTTAGGTCCTGGCTCCTTCATCAGGCACTGCAAACATCTCCTTTCCTGAGTTCCCCTTGCTCAGGGCTGCTACTGTAACCAGAGAGTAAAGAAAGTCTCTCCAAGGTCACAGGGATGCAATAATGCAGTAAATAAACAAGCTACTGATTACGATTTAACACTGCTTTTCTTCCTACATTAACTTGGTTTATGAACAGATCTCGATGATTTAACCTTTCAGCCAATTAGAACAGAAGGTTTGATTGACAGTGAATGAATAAATAACATTTTAGTGCAGGAGATAGAATCATCCTCTCCTATTAATCAGTCCCTCTGCCCATGTGCAGGTAACACGATATTTATCACGCCACTCTGCTACAGTCCCTTGGGGTGTCATTTCATGGCCTACCAGTAAAAACTTCACATTTACAGCAACTGCCCCTCTATTACTGTCGATAACATCTAATTGATATGTCAAACCTCCAAGGAATGCAGTAAATTGAAACACTGCCTCCCAAAAGAAAATAAACTGGCAAACAGGTAAATCAGCACCTGCCTTCCTGCAATCAACCAGCCCCAAAGGCTCCCTGTCCAAGAGCCACCCCCCATGAAGCCACTGCCACCCTCTTTGCTTCCATCTCTGAAAACCCACATCCCATTATACAGACACACAGGCTGAGAGCACCACCAAAGCCCTGCCCATGCAATGTCATGGTGAACCCTGAGCACAGCCCAAGACAAGCCACTGCATTTAAATCACTTGCCAATGAAAGTCCAGCTAGACCATGGGTGCCACAAGCATTACGCGGATGCAATTTAGAAGAGAACAAGAATGACCTAATAACAATACTGCAGATTCCCTCTGTAGGCCTGGCAGTACTGTCAGAGACAGAATCTCATTTACCTTCCAAATATCCCTATGGTATAGGGAGGAGCTGGGAGAAGAAGAATGAAACCCAGAGAGGGTAAGAGACTGGACTAAACGCTTACCATGAATCGGATACATACGATACTGAAATACAAGATTCGCAGCCACTCAAATACAATGATTAAAAGTATTAATAAAAATGCTATTAAATCACACTGGTGAAGGACTAAGTTAGCATTAATAATTCTGTTTATTTATACGCCACAAGTACCATGACTTTAATAATGCACAAAATGAGATATAGTATATCGTTCTGTGGGGAGCCACATGAATGTGTAATGGTTCTAGTTGAACACCTAACACTTCCCTCTGTCTCTCACCAATAGGGACACCCACATATATTAAATGTAAAGTAGAAGACATATCAAAGATGTACTTCTAATTAGATGTGTTACATACATGTAACCAGGTATGTGGCCACATGTATTCTTTCTGGCAACCCCATTCAAACTTTCCTCCTGTTGCTTTCTTATTCTTTACCTTCTCACATGCTCCCCCCCCCAACCCCCAATAAATGTGATGTGGGAAAGCCAGCAGAAATAGACTAATCCTGAGTTTGGAGAAAGATTTGTAGATTATAATTTTAAAGCATTCTAACAGCTGATTCCACTAAACTCTAGTGCCAAATAAATAATCACGGTTATAATCAGGGAAGGTATTCTTGCACAGGAGTTCTAAACTTAGATATTTAGTCATTTCTCTTCTTACCCAATTCCTCACACATTCCTAGTCTTCCTTTTGTTATTTTCTTCTCTATTTTTAAAAAAAGAATTATTCCTCTATTGTAAGGTTTTTATTTATTAGTTTATTTATTTATTTTTAAAGATTTATTTATACATACAAGCTGGGGTACAGGCCAGAGGCGTGGGGCGGCGAGAGGGTTCACCAGAGACAGAGTGGGGAGCAGAACACGCAGATCAGAAATCCACTGCTGAGGGGAGCAGTGGGCGAGGCAGGAGAGGTCTACCGCACCATGTGGGACTCTCCCCGGCTGGGCGTCGAACTCGCATAGCAGCTGCTGACAGCTCCACAGTGCAGCGCTCAACCGCTGCGCCACCAGGGAGGCCCTATTAGTTTATTTTTTGCACAGAAGAACTAGGTGTACGACAGAGGTATGGGGGTGAGCAGATTCACCAGAAACAGAGTGGGGAGAACAGGTGTATCCACTGAAATACACCAATAAGGGGAACAGCAGGTGAGACAGGAGAGGCCTGCTGCGCCATGTGGGTTAGCTCTCTAGCTGGGGATCAAACTCAGACCTCTTCAACCAACACAGTGGTATTGCTGAGACTTTAACCCCTAGGCCATCAGGGAAGCCTCTCTTTATCTTTTTAAGCTGGATATACCCTGATCCAAGTTCTTTTCCCCAGTTTTCCCAATTTCTCATCTTGTTTCAAAAATTCTTGTCTTGGTCTTCCTGTAGTCTTTTGGAGTGACTGGCAATTCTTTACAATTCTGGGGTATGAATAACTTAGTAATAAAATTTATTTGAGTCTCATGGCCTTTTTCTATACGGACATTTCCCTTCTTGGATGGCTATTTCTACCTGTCTCTTAGAGCAAGTTCCTGGTCTTCTGAAAAAATTCCTAATCATGGATGTGGCCATGACCAGTCTTTTGGACAAGGGCCATCTCATAATGAGAAAGAAAAGAATTGTCAAAATCCAGTGTCACTTTATAGGGGAAGAGGAGCGTTGGGTCAAAACCAATGTTGGATGAAAACAACAACAACAACAAACCCCAAAGCCCTTAAAAACCTGGCTTTTAGAGATTACCATTCGAAGTATACACCAAAGGTAAACAGCAGAAATGGACAAACTCTGTCTATTGGAGATCAGAAGAGGGGTACAGAAATGCCATAAAATGTAGCAGAAAAAGCTTAAGATCAGGATCTTAGAAGAGAGAATGATCCATTATTGAGCCAAAAACCAGTATGCAGCTGCTTCAAATATAGTCAACTCCCCCCCCCATTTCTAATGTTTGTGATTTATTTAATTTAAAATAAGTTTATTGATGTATCGCTTGTTTATAACGTTATATAAGTTTCAGATGTATAGCATTAGATGTGATTTATATGTTTAATCAGAGTTATCCAAGTATCACCCATTACAAACTTGCAGTTTAATCTGGAGCTTATTTCAGAGTATGCGTGTCAGCGGTGCTTACACTACTTACAAGGCTTGGTCATTCGGAATGAAATTGTAATTTCAAGGTAATAATGAAATGTGATGCTGCAAATCTATAATTTGCTTAGGGTAAACCCATTAATGTGGGTCAGAAAGTCACATTTAATTTAAAGTTGCTAACTTCTGATGGAACTCTGGCTGGCACATGGTGGCTATCTGTCCTAATGATTTCCCTTATAAGAGGGGCATGCATTTTCACCATGTACAGGAGGATATGAAGGACCACACTTTCTCCATGGGGGGCCCAGGGCAGCCTTTGCATTTGTTTCTGCATGCTTGGTCTGATGTCACTTACCTACGCCTCCACACCTGGAGCCCCAAAGCCATCCATCCCTTCCTTTCCCATAACAGCAGGAACAAATGGAACAAGAACAAATCAGATAAGGTTGCTGCCCCTTCTTAACCTGTAATGTGTCCTAGAGGCCCTGAGATTCATTTCAATCAAGTCACCAGCAGCCAAATTCAGAGGTAATGGGAAGAGGCAGAATGCTCAGGGTACATTAGGAAGCTAGCCCAGCAGAACCTGAAGGTGAAGGCCAAGGACTTCCCCAGTTGGTGAAATCTAGGAGAATAGAGACATCCTCTGTTCCTAAACTTACTGATATCTTCCTAGGGAGCCATTCTTTTAGTAACTGAAAAAAAAAAATGTAACATGCTAGGCATTACATGGGTGCCGGGAATGAAGATATGAACAGAGGAGAGGGCCCCTACTTTCATGGAATTTAAAGCCTAGAAAATTACAAATAACATAAAATTATAAATTGTGACAGGTGTTGTAAAGGAAAAGAACACAGTGCTATGAGAGAGAATAACAGGAGGCTACCTTGAGCTTGAGATTAGCAACTACCTCTGAGAGTGCAAAGAAGTATCAGGAATAACCTTGGACTTCAAGGAGCTTACGATCTAGTTGAAGAGACCTACTGATGTCTTACATGTGTATAGAGCCTCACCACCAGAGGTTACCGCCATGTGTACCAGCTCACTTCACACAGATGTGAAACATTCATAAGAAGAGTAGACAAGCAGTACTAGTGCTCGGTGAGCGGGCACAGTTCACTGGCTGGGAGGGAATGCGAGACTGCTGAAGACCTGAGCTGGATTAGCTCCTCTAATGCTTTGGTATCTGAAATCCTAAGAGACACTCATCTGTCTTGCCCCAAAGTACTTAGCTTTTCTTACTCCCCGCCTGTGCCCTGATATCAACACCTGCCCTAACCTGCCCTCTCTGGGTTTCTGGACTCCATCAATAGGAATGTTAGTTAGGCTTGTTCAGGTAAAAGGGATGAGTGATAGGCTACTGAGTTACATAGTAATGGGTTACTAGAATATTCAGAAGCTTTCATAGTAACTGAGCAGAGCACTACATAGATGAGAGAGTGGGGGAGGTGGGTCTCTGCTGCCGCTGCAAACTTGCAAAAGGAAAGTGCATGTACACTGGGTGGCACAAGGCAGCCGGCAGGATGGTGGAGGTTCACAACAGATCTGAGTGTGGACTAGATAAGATGTGGGTCAGACAATGTGTGGTCAAGAGGAGCCTGGCTGGGCAGCTCTGACTGATCCCAGAATGACCCACAACAAAAGTGTTTGAGAGGAACAGGTTGAGCTAGAGGCCATGCCAAATTTTGACTTCGAGAAAACAAGTATTCAAAACTGTCAAACCTGAAGTCTGGGCCAAAGAATGCTAAAATCTTAAGGTGCTCACACAGGTGTGAAGGCACATGTGTACACACACATACACAAAAGCATGTGCGCACATGCATGCATGCACGCACGCACATACAACACACAGAGTCACAGAGTTACTTCCCCTGACATAAGAGGCTTCTAAAGCCATTTATGGTACTATGGGGATCCAATTAGCCACAGTCTCTCACAAACATTAAAACACTAGTTAGGCATGAAAAACACTGCTGTGGCCCATCAAAGGCGCGCCCACCGCTGACAGAGCAGCCTGGAATAAAACAAAGACCTGAGGACAGCAGGGCTGCTTTGGAAGCAATCGACTTCATAACACAATTTGACCCAGGATTTCACAGCTGAGACAAGCAGACATTTGGGCAGCGTGAGGGTTAGCAGTTAACAAGTGTGTCCTGGAGTGGCTTTCTCTTCCAGTGTGTGCCTCCAGCCCCCAGTGCAAAGTCACTTAATAGGGAAAGCAAATGCTGGGCTGCAAGGAGATGCAGGACGTCCTTGAGAGGTAAGAGAGGCAGGTAGGGCTCTTCCTTTCTTTGAGTTTTTCAAGAATTCTGGGATCCTGATAGCTCTCCAAATGAGACCACTCCGAGAGTTTGTGCTTTGAAGTACTGGTTCTAGTCATTAGTGTTGCCACTTAGTGTTGTTTTAGGGCACATATTCATTAATGAGGTTCACAGCTTACATTCTTCTCTCCTGGCTTTACATTTCTTGTATTTCTAATCCAAAGATTCCTGAAAACCTAAAGAATGAACCTCTTCTAAACAGCCAGAGAATAAAGAGCCACACAGTGACACCTGGCTGAATGCTACGAGCCCTTGACACACAGCAGCCACTGTCTTTGTGCCCCCTCTGCTCTGGAGGGCAGGAGGGAAAGATCCACCAGCAGAAGGCGGCTGAGATGGAGGGCTGGCTGGCTCAGTGTCAGGCTGAATTAGCTATAGATGGACAGGTTCAAGAGTACGTCAGAAGAGGCCAAAAAGGCAACTGCAGAAAGCCACAGCTTCCAGTCTATGAAAAGATGAGAGATCACTGTCCTTTGTGCCTGTAGCTCCTCCTGCCAATGGAGCTGTGCATGAGAGCGTAATAGGGAAGGTGGCCCAGTGGGGCTGGCTGTCTCTCCACCCGGAGACTCAGGCACCTTGTTTGTGACTAGCAGGAAGGACTGAGATCAATGGGTTCGATTGAAAGCGGCATTTCTGGACTGATGGGTGACACCTTCTTCCTCAGATAAAGCCCTTCTGCCTGACTGTTGTGCCCCTGGCAGTCTAGCCTACTGACTGGTCACCTCAACTCTGTTCTGTTACCTGCCCCAGGATACCAGGGCACAGAGTTATAAAGGATTTTTCCTGCTTTCTCTAAGGGGGGGGGGGCGGGAATCTCTAAGGTGGGGACAGCTTCTCACAATACCTTCTGTGCCAACTGCTACCGCTCTGGTTTAGCCTCTCATCACCTCTCATGTCAACCCTTGGTTTTCTCATCTCCAGTCTCTTTTACAACCAATTCATTCTACTTGTTGTGGTAAGAATAATCTACCTGAACAAAGCACAGCTATATCACCCGTCTCTTCTGTCTAAAGAATAAGGTTAGACTCCCTGAGATGGCATCCAGGGATTTCCAGCTGGTCCAGTTTGTCCCTTGGGTTTCTTTCCAGCTTGTTCGCCATTGGCCACTGAACTTCAGAAGTGGTCAGGATAAACTGTAAGAAAAATTCTCCTCACTCTTGAACCAAGATTGGGTCATCCCTGGGCCTCCCGCCCCACTTTTCAGCCATGCTAAATCACGTTAGTTACCCAAATGCACAAGCAATTTCACACATGCCTATGCATACATGCTCCTTCTGCACAAAACACCCCCAAATGCCTTTCTCTGGTCCACATGGTGCCACAGCCAGCACCCACTCATTTCTCAAGGTTCAGCTTCAAGTACTTTCACCAAGAGACCTCAGGCAAAATGGTCACTTCCTCCACTGCGTCCCCACTGTACTCCTTGCAGCCTTCTATAGCTGCATCTGGAATGTTTTATAACACTTATTTATTTAGATAAATAAGTGCCATCAGTTCAGGGATTTTTTTTTAAAGTAACTGGTACAGCGTAGATGTTCACTGAATGTGTACTGAAGGAATGAATAAAAAATATGTTTAGTGCAACTTCACAAAACTTGATTGGTTTTGCCTTGCCTGGCCCTTGCTTTATCTCTAGTTCTTTCAAACAGCGTCCAGAACCCTCAACTTCTGGTCACCTTCAATATGGCTCTTTAAGCAGGGACACAGACCACAATAGGAAGGTGGCATGGGCACAGGGGCACTCCCCAGGCAGTTAGACTAAGACTGCCTGAGGCCTGGAGCCGCCTCTCTCTAACTATTACCTCATACGGAGGTTGTGGCCAACTAAAACCACAGCTCTTTTTCACATAAACTTCTCTCAGGCTTGAATGCCTCCACACTCGACTTGTACAATTGATTTTCTGAACCTAAATGGAGGGCATCACATTTATCCCCATTAAGTCCCATCCTGTTGGTCTGGTCCCACATTAGAGGCTGGAGAGATCATTCTGAATCTTGTGTCTGTCATCTATCACAGGAGTCAGTAGCCATCCCTCCTAGCTTTGTTTCATCTAGAAACCCAAGAGCGGCTGTCTGTCTTCTTTCAGGGCACTGATAAAAATGGCAAAATATTGAAATGTCTAGGAAAGGACCAAGGACAGAGTCAGAAGCCCTGTTTCTCCCCCCTCCCCCATTTCCTACTCTGACCCCCAGTCCAGTCCACCAGCAAGGTACTTTCTACAACCAACCATTTCTCCCCATCTCCACTGTCAGCACCCTACTTGAAATCCCTGTCACTGTCACTTGGGTTATAGCAAAATCTCCTTATTGGTTTCCCATTTCTATATTTACCTTCCTCCAATTCATTCTCCACACAGCAAGCAGTGACCGGCTCATAGGATCCCCTTGCATAAAAACCCCTAATAACTCTCCGTTGCTCTTAACAGTAAATTCACACTCCTTACCAAGACCTAACGATCCTATACAATCTGAGATATACTGGCATCTCCATTTCATCCCACATCACTGTCTGGCTCCTTCACAAGCTTCTGCACACTAGCTATTTTTCTGTTCTACACCTATCAAGTTCCTTGCCCCTTCAGAGCCTTAATCTTGCCCATATTCCCTTTCTCCAAGCTTTTACAAAATTTTTATTTATATATAGTTTACATAATTGTTCATTTTTGTACAATGTTTGCTTTCTTTTTGCTGGTGTAGTCCCCCTAGAATTTCCACCACCAATTCCCCTGTGCACCATCACCACCATAGTCCCTTGTGCTCTTCCTGCTCTTGTTTTGGTCCCTATTCCTCCCCTGCAAAATGTCCCTGATGTATAGTTGTTTCTAAGCTTTTTTAAGGCTGGTTTCCATATCATTCAATTCAGCTCCAATGTCACTTTCTCAGACATACCTCTCTAAACTAAAAGTAACTGGTACTGTGTACCACAGCCTTGCCATTGTGTCTATTCTACCTTGTTTCATTTCCTTCATAGCACTGATCAGCAGCTGAAACTTTCCTATTTGTCTGTTATTGTTCCTTTTCCTTCCACATACATCCGTATACCTGACGATCCTGTCTGCATTGTTCAGTGTCTAATACTTAGTAGGTGCTCAATTATTATTTGTTGCTTCAATCAACAACAGTGAGAATTATTATGGAATCAGGAGAAATCAAGTATATTTGCTATGACTTCACCTGAATTAATAGAAATGGTACTTGTTTCCATTCTTACACACTGCTGTTATTATCAACTTTGCTGTCAATATTTTATGATGCAATCAAAGAATTAAATTGAATTACCAGCACTGACTTAGGTCAGACCATAATTGGCAGCAAAAATGCATTATGTGGGATAATAAAGACACGCTACTTAAAGGCCAAGTACCATGAGAGACCTTGGCAATGTCAGTGCAGAATTAACATCTCACATGTAGCTCTGTGGCTACAGGATTAGATTGTTTTCATATCAAAAGAGCTACTTATAAGGGCTGTTGTTCAATCAGGTCAAATTCATGCAAATGCCTGTAACTCCTGCATTTAAATATGCTTACTCTAGTATAATATTAGAAGCAGAGATCATTCTGATTTCATAATCTGAATTTTATTGACTTAGAATCCACTACAATGCCAGTGTTAAGATCCCATTTACAGTAGGCACTCATACTGCTGACTCAGTGGCCAACACAAAGTGGGCTGTTAAAGAGGCAGGAATAGCCCATCAAAAAGTCCAGCAACTCATCAACCCAGCACTACTGAATCCACTTCCTCATGATCAGGCTGGTTCCTGCAGTCTTCTGTGGCCCAACCACATGTAAGGACAAGACCATCCTTTTTACTATGTTGGTAGGGCTCTCTGGACTGTGTTTTGCTTTCTTCTCACCCAAAAGACCCAAAATGAAACCTCTGGATTTGAATATGTAAATTAGAAATGCATGAAGGCAGTAATTCATGGTCTAACAATACTTCTGTGGAGAGTCAGTCCTGAGAACAGGAAAAGCAGGGGTGGAGGCAGGGACCAGGAAATAGGAGAGGAGGGTCTGTTACCCAAATCTCTTCTTTTCAAAGGAATTGCAAGGAAAGGGAGGAGAAAATGTAGTGGAAAGAAAAGTTATGTCTCTGCTGCAGTTTTAGTCTCACCTCCCTCAACAGCTAAGAACACCAGCCAATCACAGTGTGGTATTTCTTTGCACACAAAGCTGCAGAGGTCACAACCTGGAGTATTCATGTTAACAAAACAGGATGAACTAAGGGTCCTCCTCTGGCATGGAGCTGTCCCTGGTCCCTGACACAGTCCTTGTTAGGGGAGTTTCAATCCTGGTCTGCAAACATCCCACAGATCTTTTTTTTTTTTTTTTTTTTTAATTTTTTTT
>PVIJ01011413.1:0-27027 GCA_004024925.1 Scalopus aquaticus
TGGTACATATACACAATGGAATACTATTCAGCATGGAAAGAAGATAAACACATGCAATTTGCAGCGACATGGATGGAATTAGAGGGTATCATACTCAGTGAAATAAGCCAGAAAGAAAGAGAAAAATATTGAATGGTTTCACTTATAACAGGACTATAGGGAGGCCGGGTGGGAGAGAGACAATGGGGGGGGGAGGAGGGAGGCGGAGGGAGGGAAGGAAAAGGGCACAAAATGGAATAGAAAAGAACACAAGGGACCATGGAGATGGATCACGGGTGAATTGGTGGTGGGCTACCCAAGGGGAATACAAAATGTAAAAGACATAAATAACAATAAAAATATATATTTAAAAAAATGTCACCTAATGTAACCTCCCCGTGAGTTTCACCCTGTATATGCTCTTTCCCCAGAACAATAAACGAGACTTGATCAGACCTCCTGTCTTGTCTCCATTTTCTCGCGTACCCCTGTCCCTTGCTCCCTGCTTCCTCCTCAGGTACAACATTGATCTGGACTCGCGGGCCGAGTCAGTGTTGCAGTCATTTTATGAATATTTTAAGAAACTTATAATGTATACTCTCTTTCTTTAAATTTAATGAGTCCTGTAAGAGCAAACCCAAATCAAATTTTTATTACACTTTCAACAAAAGTGCCTCACCAGCATTTTAGACTTTGGTTGAGTTTTATTTGTGAAAGATGCTACAATCACGGTCCAGGCTTACTCAAAAGCCTGCAAATCAGCCCAGTTCAGTCAGTGTGGCCTTTCTCCCTTGCACTGGGGATGCAGCTGGTCCAGGCAATGAACTCCCATTCCTAGTCCCTACAGAATAGCATCTCCCCAGCATAGTTGTCAGTGCCTCAGACTGGCTGGAAAAGGCAGGGCAGGCAAGTGAGCAGAACCAAGAATCAGCCACCAGTTAGTGCAGGGGAAACCCGGGTAAGTGCTCACCATGCCTTTTATAACCCCAAGGCAGCCCCAGTGCCAGCTGCAGTGCGTGGGGATGGGCACGTGCTCTGTGCAGGCTGCCGCAGGCCTCTTTAACCATTTATGGTTAAAGGATGGTTCTCACTGACCAAATCAATCTATTTGAGGGCCTGCAACTGTTTTCATAAAGAAGACAGGGCAGGGTTTAGGAGGAATAGGGAAGAGACATATAGGGCCTCAGCTATGAGCTTGCCCAGTTCTCGCTGGAGGCAGACAAGAAATCAGGTCACAAAGCTCACATGTGGGGCAGGAACAGTATTTATTATGAGGCAGCAGGAAATACACAGGTAGCAAAAGCAGCAGCATCTGGCAAGAGCAGGACTCCTGAGCTCCGGCCACAGTAGTGACCCGGTGCCCCAGGAGTGGCCAATGAGAGACCCCCTGTCCCCAGAGGAGCCCTATTAGCTTAAATATAATTTATAGACAAAGTCAGTACAGGACCAAGTATAGGCCCAGTTTACACAAGTGTGTTTCTCGCATGTGAACTATACATCAAGATTACTTATTATTACCGCTCTTCTCACATGTGGACTACACCTCAAGGCTACAAATTATCTACCAGGTCACCTGTGCTGGAAGTTCATGGAGAAAAAACAGTGTGAAGAAACTCTGAGAAAACTCTTCAACACATGAAGAGAAAATAGGAGGCTGCTTTGAATATTGAAATAGCCCTGAGGACCAAAGGTGTGAATGAGGTCACCGTTGTCAACATTTTGACCAGCCACAGTAGTGAACAGAGCTAGGATATTGCCTTCACCTTCCAGAGAAAGACCAAAACGAAACTTACATCAGCACTAAAATCAGCCTTATCCAGCTACCCGGAGACAGTGACTTGGGGCCTATTGAAAACGACTGCTCGGTATGATTCTTCGGAGCTGGAAGCCTCCATGAAGAGACTGGGAACTGATGAAGAGTCCCTCGCTGAGATCGTTTGCTAGGAGATAAATCAGGAGCTGCAGGAAAGTAATAGAGTCTACAAAAAATACGCAAGACAGAGCTGCAAAAGGATGTTATTTCCAGCACTTCTGGTGATGTCTGCAAGCTGGTGGTTGCCCTCGCAAAGGGTAGAAAGGCAGAGGAGGGCTCTGTCACTGATTATGAACTATTGATCAAGATGCCTGGGATCTCTATGATGCTGGGGTGAGGAGAATGGAACCAATGTCCCCAAGTAGATCAGCAACATGACTCAGTGGAGTGTGTGTCACCTAGAGAAAGTATTTGAAAAGTGCAAGAGCTACAGCCCTTATGACATGGAGGGGAGCATCAGGAAGGCGGTCAAAGGAAGCCTGGAAGATCCCTCCTGCGCCTTTTCCAGGGTATTTAGAACAAGCGTCAGTATTTTGCTGTAAGATGCCTGACAGGGCAAGGCCTCTTGGGATGAGGTCCTGATTTGAATCATGGTTTCCCACAGTGAAGTGGACATGTTGAAAATCAGGTCTGAATTCAAGAAAAGTTATGGCAAGTCCCCTGTACTCCTACATCCAGCAAGACACCAATGGCAATTACCAGAAGGCTCTGCTATACCATACGTGGGGATGATTGAAGCTGAGGCAGCTGGAGCATCCAGGAGGGGAGCTCTAGGCTTTTCACTAAGATCTGGAAATCAACTTTAGCTAACAGCCCCTGTGCCCCTCCCCGTGAAGATGACCTTAGCATTGCACCACTCTTACATTGGTAGCCTAACAATTGACTGCCCTTTGCCATCTAGTCTCTCCTTTTTAGACAAAGAAATGAACATTCCAAGGAGTCAGAAGAGAAATCCATGAGGGAAAACACTTTGCTTCTTGTGTACTATCTTGTAAACAGATGAATAAATTGCATTCTTACTTTAGACAAGAAAAAAGAAATAAAATTAAAATTGTTTCTAGCATTGCTTCTGATCATAATGGTATAAACCTAGAAATCAATCACAAAAAAAGACACCTGGAAAAAAAACCCCAAATATGTAGAGACTAAACAAAGTTGCTTTTTGTTAGGCCCAACCCGCTCCTCCCCAACAATAAGGGCGCTGTGAAGAATCTCGGCAAAGATGTGTGACCTTGGAAAGAAGCTCATGTCCCCACTGCCCAGACGGGGCCCGCCACAACCCGAATGCACCTGCAAGGCCACCAGCTCCAAATGAAGTTGTCCCCGCCCTTGGAATTCTTTCACCCCGTATAAAGACCCGCTCCCCTAGTTGCGGGGTGTGACTCCACAGACACCCGCCTGGGATCTGTGAACCTCGCCCTGGGAGTTGCTAATAAAGGCCTCTTTATCTTACATTCCCCTCTGCTTCGTTGCCTCTTCTATCGCTCGACCTTACACTTTTAATAAATCTTAAATAAGTAATGATCATAGGAGACATAAAAAACTTATCTGAGGACTAACAAAAACAAAGAGAAAAGTTACCATTTCTACGCAGCAAAAGCAAATTAAGATGGAAGTACAGACCCACATCAATGAACAAGAAAAGTTTCAAATAAACAATACAACAATCGAGCAATGCTATTTGCAATTTTAATTTTAATATATGATTGAACTAGAAAAAAAAGAAAAAAGACAACCAAAAATCAGCAGAAGGAAAGGAAAACTTGGTAGAAATAAATTAAATAGAAATCAAAAATATTATATAAAGAATCAATGACAAGAACTGGTTTTTTGAATGGATAAACAAAAATTCTCATCTTCACTTGTCATGAGGGAATTGCAAGTCAAAACCACAATGAGATACCATTTCACACCAGTGAGAATAGCACATATCAAAATAAACAGAAACAATAAGGGCCGGGTAGGATGTGGAGAAAAAGAAAGATTTTCACGTCATTGGTGGGAATGTAAACTGGTCTAACCCCTATAAAAAGTAGTATGGAGGTTTCTCAAAAGACTAAAGATAGGTCTGCCATAGGACCCAGCAATTCCACTTCTAGGTATCCTGAAAGAAATACAAAAACACCAACTGGCAAGGAAACCTGGGCTCCTTTGTTCATAGCAGTGCTCTTTAAAATAACCAAGATAACACTGTAAGTGTTCAAAAACTGGAGTGGACAAAGAAGATATGGTACATATACACAATGGAATATTACTTGAAATCAAAGATAAACACACACCATTTGCAGCAACATGGATGCAGTGGGAAGAGATAATGTTAAGTGAAAAAAGTCATAGGAGAAAAAAAAATACAAGATGGTGTTGCTAATATGTGGAATATAGAGAAACCAAAGTAAGCACCAGAGAAAGACAAACTTAAAAGCTAACTCTTGAAAACTGACTACAAAACTGAAATACCCAAAGGGAGTAGAGGGAGGAGTAGAAACAAAGAGTGCAGGGAGCACAAAGACTATGGTGGTGGACTATGGGTGATTTTGTGGCAGATACCCTATGGTGGTGATACCTAATGGGGAGAATTCTAATGTTACCACAATTAAAAGAATAATTTTTTATTTTTTGAAAAAAGGAAAAAAAATAAAGGGGGCAAATTTTCAACAAATTTTCACAGAAATATAAATGGTGATAAGAGACAACGATGAACATCTCTATCATTTTGGACAACCTAGAGGAAACGGACAAATGTTTAAACTCATGCGACCTTTCAAGACTGAACCAGGGTAAAGTAGACAGCTTGAAGAGACCAGTCACAATCTCCTTAAAAATAAGAACCAAGGGCCTCCCTGGTGGCACAAGGAATTAAGTCTCAGCACTATGAAGCTATCCACAGCCACTGCAGCATGAGTTCAATCCCTAGCCAGAGAGCTAACCCACATGGTACAGCAAACCTCACCTGTCTTGACTACTGCTCCCCTCAGTAGTGTATTTCAGTAGGTCTGCCTGTTCTGCTCCCCACTCTGTCTCTAGTGAATCCTATCACCCCCTGCACCTCTGGCCTAAACCCCAGTTCTTGTATACATAAATAAATAAAAATAAATCCTTTAAAAAACTGGCCATATGACCTGAAGCAATTTACAGATTCAATGCAAAACTTATTAAAATCCCAATGACATTCTTCAAGGAAACAACACAAATAATTCTAAAATTTATATGGAAGCACAAAATACCCTGAACAATCAAAGGAATTGTAAGAGAAAAGAAGAAATGGAGATATCATATGCTCTAGCTTCAAACTATACTACAGAGCAACGGTAATTAAAACAGTATGGTAGTGGTACCAAAATAAAAGAGCAATGGGCTAGAATGAGAGCCCAGAAATAAATTCACATATATACATACAGTTCATCTATGACAAAAGATCCACAACCATACAAAAGAGAAAGGAACGCTTCTCCAACAAATGGTTTGGAAACCTTGGAAAGCCACATTAAAAAAAAACAACCTGAAACTAGATCATAATTTGCATACATACATAAAAAACTGATGAGGCCTCCCTGGTGGCACAACGGGTTAAGTCAGCACTTTGAAGCTATCCGTAGACACTTCAGCACGAGTTCGATACCCAGCCAGGGAGATTCCCACATGGCACAGCAGACCTCTCCTGTCTCATCACCCACTGCTCCCCTCAGCAGTGTACTTCAGTTGATTGGCCGGTTCTGCTACCCACTCTGTAGCTGGTGAATCCTCTCACTCCCCACAACTCTGGCCTACACACCAACTCTAGTATGCATAAATAAATAAACCTTTAAAAATAAAAAAAAAACTGAGGAGATTTGATTTGGATATAAGACCTGAAACTATAAAATGCATACAAGAATCATAATAGATACAATCCTGGACATCAGCCTCAAGATGTATTTGGGCACTCAATTCTTACTGACTCCCTATTGAAACTTCATTTCTTCCCATATTTTTTGAGATATGCAATTGTAAATAAACACTGAAAATTTTAGTTAAAAAAATAATCATTTTATCTCGTAGTACCAAATACCAATGCCTCAGGTACCCAAAATATTTGGAGAAATGAGACATTAGAGTTAAAAATGTTTTCCAAATAACAAAACCTTACCTCCTAAAGTGTTGAGACATACTTTAATCATTTTTTCAAAGAGATGCCTCAAATAAATGCTATAATACTTAGTGTTACAGGGTCTCCCTGGTGGCACAATGGGTTAAGTTGCAGCACTATGAAGCTACCCAAAGCCACTGCAGCACGAGTTCGATACCCGCCCAGGGAGCTTCCCACATGCGCAAGAGACTTCTCCTGTCTTGCTCGCTGCTCTCCTCAGCAGTGTATTTCAGTCGATCTACCTTTTCTGCTCCTCACTCTGTTCTGGTGAATCTTCTCACCAGCACCCCTACACACCTCTGGACTACATCCCAGTTTGTATGCGTAAATTAGTAAGTCTTAAAAAAATACTTAGTGTTATGAAAAAGATTTTGTGTAATAAAATGACACTCTACCTGACAGCAAAATAAATATTACAAATACTGAAATATACAAATTATACTCCCTGAAATTATGTACATAAAATTTTGTGTGTATGCGTTTTTCTGGGGAATGGGTCCTATTTGAATTCTTAAACAGACCAAAGAAAGCAACTGAGCTCAAGATGGGAAGCAGCCTCTGCCCCAGACTCACTGTGCACTGTCAGTACTGTGATGCTCTAGACAGCACCTTCCCTCTTGCTTCTCATGGTCTTTTTCTGTTTTCATCTATCACTTCTCATCCACATTACCCTTACACCACTTTTGTGGTTTCTATCCCTCTTCACTACCTGCTTTTCTTCCTTCTTGCTCACATTTCTGCCACTGCTCCATGAGTTCTGGTGAGAAGACGGGTACTAATTTTTTAAAAAATGTAAATTTTTCTGATCACATACCAGTCATGTGTCTTGTAAACTGCAGTACTTAAGTCATTGCCTGTTTTCTTCTGCTAAATGTTTGGGCTCTTTCCAGTTACCTTTGGGTTTGTGGGTATTTGCATCACCAGTGAACAGCTGGAATATGAAGCCCACCTAGGTTTATCTAGTGGTTCAATCACCATCACCTCTACAAACTTTTTCACAGATGCTTGAAACTCAGGTTTGAATCTTTGTCCATAGAAATTCCCACGTTTAATACATTTGGGCTGAGCTTCTATTTAGTTGTCTATTCTACTTAGCAATCTATTCTTGAAAGTATTCTTCATTTACTATTGCTCTGGACAAGATAAGTATTAATGCTTCTTTAAATTGGTCAAAATGCACCCTGTCCAAGAGGTTGTCCTGAAACATAAATGTATAAGCATACATACATATTGTGTTCTTTATGTCCTGTTTGATTGTTCTATTCATTATTGAGAGTGGAGTATTGAAATCTTTAACTACTATTATAGAGCTTTCTATATGTCTCCTTTAATTCTGTCAATGTCTGTTTTATATGTTTTAATGATCTACTCCCACGGTTGTGAAGCTTTATCATAATTATATATTCCTGTCCTATTGATTTTTATTAATATGAAATGTCTTTATCTTTTGAGATTTTTTAATGAAGTAACATTACATTATAACTTTCTATAGCTTCTTGGTCTTTTAAAATATTTTTAACTTCAGGGCCCCCCTGGTGGCGCAGCGGTTAAGCGCTGCGCTCTGGAGCTGTCGGCAGCAGCGACGCAGGTTCGACGCCCGGCCAGGGAGATACCCACATGGTGGGGCAGACCTCTCCTGCCTCGCCCGCTGCTCCCCTCAGCAGTGTATTTCCTTCAATATGCGTGTGCTGCTCCCCACTCTGTCTCTGGTGAACCCTCTCACCGCCCCACGCCTCTGGTCTGTACCCCAGCTTGTATGCATAAATAAATAAAATCTTTAAAAAAAAATTCTTAAAATCTTTTTAACTTCAAGTCTATTTTGTTTGATATTAATAAGGCTGCCTTTGTTTTCTTTTGTTAAGTATTTGCGTAGATTCACTTTATCATCGTTATTGACAAGAAGGGTCATCTATCATTTTACTATTCGTTTTTCATATGTGATAAACTTTTTGTTTCTCATGTCCTGCATTCCTATCTCTTTTTGTATTTAGTTGATTTTCTTGTAGTGAGAAGTTTAAAATCCTTTCTTATCTTTTCTTATATATATTCTATAACCTTTTTCTTCATGGTTACCATGGAGATTACATTTAATATCCTACAGTTATAACACTCTAATTTGAACTTATACCAGTTAAACTTTAATAACTATTCCTTTAGGGCCTCCCTGGTTGCACAGGGTTTAAAGTCTCAGTGCTATCAAGCTATCACCAGCCACTGTGGCATGAATTCCATCCATGGCCAGGGAGCTGACCCATATGACACAGCAGACCTCTCCTGTCTCACCCTCTGCTCCCCTCAGCAGTGTATTTCAGTAGATCCACATGTTCTGCTCCTCTTTCTGTCTCCAGTGAATCCTTTCACACACACACACACCCAACCCCTGCACCTCTGGCCTACACCCCAGTTCCTGTATGCATAAATAAATATTTTAAAATAAACTGTTCCTTTATAACTCCATTCTCTCCCTTTTCAGTTGTTGATGTCAAAAAAATACATTTTTATGCATTGTCCAAAAACAAAAGTTAATAACCTTTTAATGCATTAATCTCTTCAATTTTGTAGAAAACAAAATGTGGAAATATAAACCAAAGTTACAATAATACTAGCTTTTAGATTAAAATTGTTTTTCTTTTTTATACATACAAGCTGGGGTACAGGCCAGAGGAGTGGGGCGGCGAGAGGGCTCACCAGAGACAGAGTGGGGAGCAGAACAGGCAGATCAGAAATACACTGCTGAGGGGAGCAGCGGGTGAGGCAGGAGAGGTCTGCCGCACCATGTGGGATTCTCCCCAGCTGGACATCGACTGCCGACAGCTCCACAGCGCAGCGCTCAACTGCCGCGCCACCAGGGAGGCCCTAGATTAAAATTTTTAAATGTGTTTTAGTCTCTTAGTTCATTCAAAAAGCCAAAAGAAGGAGTTATAAACCCTTACTACAATAATGTTAGCTTTTATAATTGCCCATGTATTTATCTTTACTGCAGCGCCATGTAGGAATCTACCAGGCTGGGCATCAAACCCATTGTGCCAGCAGTGAGGCCTGCCTCAGTATATCTTTAATCCATTTTGAGCAAATTTTTGTAAATGATATAAGATAGGGATGTAATTTCATTTTTCTTCATTTTTCCAACATGTGTTAAAGATATCATCCTTTCCCTATTGACTGTTCTTGGCTCCCATATCAAATATCACTTGACTAGTACAATACTGTTTTAATTACCATGGGTTTGTAGTCAGTTTGATTGAACTAGCCTCTTTTTTTTTTTAAGATTTATTTATTTATACATACAAGCCTGGGGTACAGACCAGAGGTGTGGGGCGGCGAGAGGGTTCACCAGAGACAGAGCGGGGAGCAGAACAGGCAGATCAGAAATACACTGCTGAGGGGAGCAGCGGGTGAGGCAGGAGAGGTCTGCCGCACCATGTGGGAATCTCCCTGGCCGGGTGTCGAACTCGCTTTGCTGCTGCCGACAGCTTCACAGCTCCACAGCTCCACAGCTCCACAGCGCAGCGCTTAACCGCTGCGCCACCAGGGAGGCCCCGAACTAGCCTCTTTTTATGGAATATTATTTTTACTGAAAGAATGAATGACAGAGAAATTATGATTATTTTGAGTTGCCTGTTTGGTAGATACTATCTAAAAAAAAATAAATTTAAGTCTTCAAGAAAATAAACTGACAGTATTTGTTGCCAATGACAAGATGTAAACTCTCAAGAGAAAACAGCGTTTTGAAAATTTGTATTCAGAACTGTAATCCTAATAACTCCTCAATACTTACATACTTTTCCAATGGGGTATGTCGTAATATTGCAAATGTATTTTTTGATTATTTGTATTAAATGTGTCAACACTGGAAGATCTACAACCTTGGTGAACTGAATGCATCACTTTAAAAACATCATGCATTAGTACAAGATTCATTCCAAATGCATGATACACTTATGGGTTTTAATGTAACAATTCAAAATGTCCAACCATAGGGTTTCAAATTTCAAAGTGCAACTAAGCTTAAGAAGGTGATAATTGTACTGTTTCTTTGTTATCAAAGATGAACATTCACAATTATCTGAAAGGTCATTTATACCTTGTGTACAAGTGTGAAGATGGATTGTGTAGCTGGAATTTTTTCAAGTTCTTTAAAATAAAAAATCAAATGCAGAAGCAAATAAGAAAATTTAATAGTTTTCTAATGAGATAGACAAGAAAACGACTTGCGAAGACAAAATATAAAAAGATGCACTATTGTCGCTATACTTTTTATTTTGGAAAATAGTTTTTATGAAAATATTTTATTTATATTGACATGTAAGGTTGTTGACGTTATTGTAAATGAATAAATGTTTTTAACTTTCTTTTTTTTAAGATTTATTTATTTATGCATACAAGCTGGGGTGCAGGCCAGAGATGTGGGGTGGTGAGAGCATTCACCAGAGACACAGTGGGGAGCAGAACAGGCAGATGGGCTGAAATACACTGCTGAGGGGAGCAGTGGGCCAGGCAGGAGAGGTCTGCTGCTCCATGTGGAAATCATCCTGGCAGGGTATGGAACTCGCTGCAGTGGCTCTTGATAGCTTCAAAGTGCTGCGCTTAATCAGTTGTGCCACCAGGGAGGCCTATTTTTTAACTTTCAATTTCTAGTATGGCAAATAATGATAGTTGTAACCCACAAAATTATCTTTGGGATCTTCATTCATCTTGAAGAGTGTGCAGAGATCGCAAAGATAAAAATTTTGAAAATCGCTGATTTAAACAGTCCCTGGGAGGCAGAGAGACAGTGTGAGAAAGGCTACTCAATGAAGAAGGAAAGACTAAGAGCTGAGTGCCAGCTGCAGAAAGGTCAGAACAAAGTCCCGGCTCGCCGGGGGCGGGGGCTGGGGCTGGGGGGGGGTGTCTCACAGTTTCATGCCTCCGACTGCATCTTGGGTGGGGAAACCAAGGAAAGGGCATGTTCATCTCCCCTTTGCCCTATCACACTCTGTGCCAAGTCCTTCATCCCATACACTCCCAGCTCTCATTGCCCTTTCACGACTGTGCAGATAGACCAGTCAGAGTCACGGCGGTTCCAGGTGTAAAGTCCGCCCGGGGTTTTAGATTCCTCCTAGACCAGGAGAATCCGGACTATGCCGCCCCCAACCTTCCTCCTGCTGCTGTCGGGGGCCCTGGTCCTGACCGAGACCTGGGCTGGTGAGTGCGGAGTCAGGAGGGGAGCGGCTTCTGCCGGGGAGGAGCGAGGGGAACCCGGGCGGGGGCGCACCACCATCCCGGAAGGCGCGAGTCCACCGACCCCACCGCCCTCTCCGCAGCCCACACCCAACCCCACAGCTCGGCCCGGTGTCCTGCTCCTCCCTTCCACCCACCCCTATGACCCGCTCTTCTCCCGTCGCCCCTTTTCGGTCTCACGGGTCCCCTCGCCCTCTCCTGACCGCCCCCTTCATCCTCTGACTCGGACACGGGCGCCTGGAGTAGAGTCGGGGTCTCAGCCCCTCCTCTCCCCCAGGTTCCCACTCCATAAGGTACTTGCACACCTTGATATCTCGGCCCGGCTTAGGGGAGCCCCGCTTCATCTTCGGCAGCTACATAGACGACACGCAGATTCTGCGGTTCGACAGCAACGACCCGAGTCCGAAAATGGAGGCCACAGTGCAGTGGACGGAGCTAGAAGGGTCAGAGCATTGGGAGCGCGGAAAGCGTATTATCCAGAGCCACATGCACATTTCCAGAGTAATAATGAACAACCTGCGGAGATACTACAACAAGAGCGAGACAGGTGTGTAGCCCCACGTACCCGCCGGGCTAAACCTCGAGTCTCTGGGTCCGAGCCTCCCGCGAGGCCTGGGGACTTACACCTGGTTTCGGTTTTAGTTTATTGCAAATCACCAACAGTGGTGCTCGCCTGGGGACTCGGGTGGTGCTACGTGGGCGCGGCTGACTTGGGGGCGGGGCCAGGGTCTCACACCCTGCAGGTGAGGAATGGCTGTGAAGTTGGCCAGGAAGGTCGCCTAAGCCGGTTCAATCAGTTCGCCTACGATGGCACTGACTCCCTCGCCCTGAAGGAGGAGCTGCGCGCCAGGGCCCAAGTGGGCTTGGAGGTGAAGACCTTGGAGGATGAGTGGGAGGAGGTCATTGCAGCTGAAATCAACACTCACCACCTGGAATGGGAGTGTGGGGACTGGCTCCAAGGACAAGTGAAGAAAGGGAACCAGACACTACATGCAAGTAAGAGCAGCCAGGGGGCCTCCCCTAGGGCCAAGGCTGTAGTCCAGTAGAGGGAGAGAAAATGCGCTCCAGGCCAGATACCACCCCTCTTATGGCCCCAAAGGATGAGAATTCTGCCTGGGGGTCCAGATCCTAGAAACTGACCCCTAGAATGGGCAATTAAAGAATGCAGTCTCTCCAGGTAAAAAAGACAATCCTGAAACAACTGATGGGTGATTCCCTCTGATCCTGGTGGTGGTCTGATGGACCATGCTTTTCTCACTCCCATCTGGTTCTCAGAGCTCTTAGACTCCAACTTCTCTGAGTCGCTTGGGCCTCTATTGAGATCAAGACCAGAAGTCTCTATTCTCCCCTCAGAGACCTGTAGCCTGCTACCCTGAGCTGTTGCACCTGATTCTAGAACTTTCCAAGGATTATCCCAGTGCTACGAGGCCAGGCTGGTGTTCCAGTGTTGCACTCTCTCCACCCAATGCAATGATCCTGTCTATTCTCAGGGCAGTCACATGAGGCTGCTTCAGTGACCTGTGAAAATAACCCAGAGTATAAATTTTCTGATCTTCCCTTCAGAACTCCCAAAGACACACGTGACCCACCACCCCACCTCTGACCATGAGGTCACGCTGAGGTGCTGGGCCCTGGGCTTCTACCCTGCGGAGATCACCCTGACCTGGCAGAAAGATGGGGAGAACCTGACCCAGGACACAGAGCTGGTGGACACCAGGCCTGGGGGTGATGGAACCTTCCAGAAGTGGGCAGCTGTGGAGGTGCTTTCTGGAGAGGAGCAGAGATACACATGCCATGTGCAGCATGAGGGGCTGCTGGAGCCTCTCACCCTAAGATGGGGTAAGGAGGGGGTCCTGGGCACAGAGCTTCTTCTGAGGGGAATCATGAGCCCTTCTGGGGACCTTCATCAGTGTAGGGGCTGAGGAGCAAGAGTCAGAGTCTCCCCTCACCTTCCCTTCCAGATCCACCTCCTCAGTCCTCCATCCCCACAGTGGGCATCATTGCTGGCCTGGTTCTCCTTGGAGCTGTGCTCACTGGAGCTGTGATCTGGAAGAAGAAGCGCTCAAATAGAGCAAACGTCATATGAGGTCTGAGCTTTCTGGTCTAACATCTGCTTGGTACTGCGAGGCGTCATCCACACACACGTGCTTTCTCCGTCGAGAGCTGTTTGCTGACATTTTTTTGTAAAGCACATGAAACTCCGTTATATGACAAATGAAGGACAAATACTTCAACTTGGTGACTTTGGTCATGGGGACCTCGCTTGAGCAATTGCAGGTAAAAAGGAAAAGTCCCTGCTAAGCACGGAGGAGGCGGCTCAGCTCCCACATGCTCTTTCCTCGAGTCTCCTGATCCTGTCCCTGATCCAAGACAGGCCAGTTCCTCTAGGACCTCTTGGGCTGCCTCCTCCCTGGCCTCTCATGAAATGTTCTCTTCCTGCAGGTAGGAAGGAGGGAACCACTAAGTGGGTCCCATGAGGGAGGAAGGCCCTTAGAGAAGTGTAGGTGGAGCCCAGGGGGACTCACCCCCATAACCGCTCCTTAGTCTCATCTCCTGGGCACTCTGACCAGGTTCTGTTTTCTGGTTTTGCCCCAAGCAGCTACTAAAGTGAAACCCTGGAAGTCTGAGGGGAGAGGGAGGGGCAGACTGGACATGACCAAGTACAGGGGTTGGTTGATGTGAACATGTGAGCACACAGTGGGCTGTGGAGAATGTCAACACCTCTGTGACCTGCTTTCTTCATGACCTTCATTCACAGTGAGAGCTGCCTGCCCTTGTGGGGGACTGAGCGACGCAAAATGTGCTCAAACTTTGGTTTTGTGACTTCAAAACCATCTGACTTCCCTTGCTGCAAAGGACTTCTGTGTCTGTGTTCCTGTTAGATAATGTGAGGAGGTGGGAGACTGCCCAGCCCTGCCCATCAGGCCCCTCCCCCACTGACCTGTGTTCTCTCCCTGAGGACTTTCCTGCTCCAGCAGAGGCAGAACTGGGTAGTCTTCATCCTTGTCTTTTTTTTTTTAAAAGATTCATTTTTTATTTATGCATACAAGCTGGGGTACAGGCCAGAGGCGTGGGGCGGCGAGAGGGTTCACCAGAGGCAGAGTGGGGAGCAGAACAGGCAGGTCAGAAGTACACTGCTGAGGGGAGCAGCGGGCGAGGCAGGAGAGTTCTGCCGCGCCATGTGGGATTCTCCCCAGCCGGGCGTCGAACTCGCATCTCATCGAACTTGCATCGCACGCTGCCAACAGCTCCACAGCGCAGTGCTCAACCGCTGCACCACCAGGGAGGCCTCTTCATCCCTGTCTTAACTTCTGTTGCACTGAGCTGCAGCTTCTCCTCTATTAAAAATAATAATCTGATACTAAAGAGAAGGGGCCGGGAAAGGCCACATTCAGTTGGATCCTGGCAGCAGCTGAGGCAGCTCTTGCCTTTTCTGGCTTTCCTTGCTCTCTCCTACTCTCTTAGGAAAAATGACTCCAGTGTGGCTGTCTCTGAAGGTGTCAGAAAGATGTCCAATGACATGAAGATGTGTCGGTCATTGACACCAGAGGAGGTGAAGAAGCGCAAGAAGAGGGTGCTCTTCTGCCTGAGTGAGGACAAGAACATCACCCTGGAGGAGGCAAGCAAATCCTGGCAGGTGATGTGGGCCAGACAGTGACCCACCCCTCCCCACCTTCGTCAAGATGCTGCCAGACCAGGACTGCCCTGACACTCTCCGGGACGCCACCTACGGGACCAAGGAGAACAAGGAGGACCTGGTGCCCCTGAGTGTGCAAAATGATCTATGCCAGCTCCAAGGACGCCATCAAGAACAAGCTGATGGGGATCAAGCATGAATTACAAGCGAACTGCTATGAGGAGGTCCAGTTCCCCTGCACCCTGGCAGAGAAGCTGGGGGTAGAGTGTCATCTGGGGGGGGGGAGCCTTTGTGAGCCCCCTGCACTCCCTACCTGGAAGACTGAAGGGGCTGGGGAATCCCAGCAGGGGGAGGCAATGTCTCCACCTAGTTGCCAAAAGCCCTTCCATCCACAGAACTTCTTCCCCGCTCCATCCCTGAGGGAATAAGGTCTTCCCACACCGCTTTTGATCTTCCGATTGCTCTTGGGTTGAAGCACACCAAGTTTTCCCCCAGAAGGGACCTGTATTTTTTTTCACAATAGCCCAACTTCCCACCGTTCCTCCCCTTTCCTGTGCTGCCAACTTCTAACCACAGTAGCGACCCTGTGCTTGTCTGTTTGGTTCTGTGTGCAGGGGGATGTTGTGGAGATGACCCACTCCCCGAGCTCCCGGTTCCCCTCCCCTCCCCCTGGGCGTGGCCACTCATGGAGGCGGGACCAGTAAGAACTTCAATTAAAAAAGAAAAGCACAACAATAGAAAACAATGTGCATATATGTTTGTTTCTTCTAATCCTTGCCACAAGGTGGGGTTGTTGGGTTAAAGAAGAAAATATTAAATATTTAGAGAAATGAATGGAAGCACCGAGAACCATCATCCAGAATCTGAATGTTTCCCTTGCTCCGTCTGTGCAGGAGAAGCAGTGAGGACCCAAGTGTGGACGAGGTCTGTGCCCAGTCAGTGCTCAGTGCATGATGGGCTTTGACATGGTCACTCACCATCTGGGCCATTTGCTCCTTTGTCCTTGTCCTGCAGTAGCACTTGTCCACGGGACCTGTGACCATGGGACTCAGACGTCCCCTGGCCTTGTCCTGTCTCCAGGACCCTGGGGAGCAAGGACTTCCTGTGGCTGGGTCAGCCTGGGCTCAGGCCCTCAGCTCCCATCTTCTGGTGTTTATTTCTGTCTTCATTTTTTCAGGAATTATGATTGTTTTGTGTTCAATTCTGATCTCCTCCTCTGGGTGTCCCCATCTCCAGCAGCAAGAGGCTTTAGCCTGTCACTGTCCACAAGGCCCAGGGTGGTGCCGACACACGGAGTCTGTGGCATTGGGAGTAAATATTTAGTCTTGTCTAGTTCTTGCCCCCATGGCTGTTCCCTGGATTATTCTCTCCATCTTCTCTCCAACCTTTTTACTGCCAGATTCTGGAATTAGTAGGAAGGAGGGATCCCATAATTTCTCACTTTAGATTAATTCCTATTATGTTTTCAACTTCTCTGCTCACCTGTCTTCTCTACCTGCCTTTAGCTGTAGTAGTCCTAGTACAGGAAACAACCCAAACTCATAGATTTATAAAGTTTAAAATTTGCAGGTGTTTGGAATATGAACTCAGAATCCTTTTCTAAAGGGGAAATGAAATTGTGTGCTGTGGTGTGCGTGGGATTGCTGTGGGAGGAGAAGAGAGAGAGAAGAGCAGCACTTACATGATAAATAGAGGCAGCATTGATGGCAATGTGAGAGGATGATGAGCTATCGCAGTCACAAAACTGCATTTGAATTGAGGCCACATTAATAAAGATAATATCTCTAGAATAAGGAGGTGTTCTATATTGATCATTTAGTCAACTAACATTTGCCAAATGCCAGATATTTGGCACACAGTATTTTTTTTTTTTTAGAATATTTTTTTTAAGAGTTTTTATTTATTTATGTATACAAGCTGGGGTACAGGCCAGAGGCGCGGGGCGGCGAGAGGGCTCACCAGAGACAGAGTGGGGAGCAGAACAGGCAGATCAGAGATACACTGCTGAGGAGAGCAGCGGGCGAGGCAGGAGAGGTCTGCCGCACCATGTGGGATTCTGGGCGTCGAACCAGCATCGCCGGTGGCCAACAGCTCCACAGCACAGCGCCCAACCGCTGCGCCACCGAGGAGGCCCGGCACACAGTATTTTTGCATTAGGAATATCAGCGAGCTAAAAAACAGGCACAATTTGCTAGCCTTTGGGAGTATATGTCCAATTGAGTGGAGACTGACTATATACTGTAAGCATAATGTGTTACTTTCCTGCTGTAAGAAAAACTATCACAATAGATTAAAGTAGCAAAAATTTATTATTTCCTTAACCTTTTCAACTTTTAGACAACGGCCTAAATATTTTCGTAGCTTGTGTCCTGTCCTCCATCTTCAAAGTCAGAAACTTAGAAACTTCTCTCTGAACTCTGCTTCCAACATTATCTTCTTTCTCGATCTTCTTTCTCTTTTGACTATATTATTGGGCACACCCAGCTAATCCAGGATAATCTTCCCATATCAAGATCCTAAGCTTAATCACACTTACAAAATCCCTTTAGACATATATTCCCTGAAGGCAAGAACACGAACATCTTTGATGACCATTATTCAGTCTAGGAAACAGTCAATGATGTGCTTCTGTCAGAATGTGGTGAGTGCTATGGAAAATATACATTGGGGAAGGCCATCCAGAGTGTGTGTGGGAAAAGGGAAGATAGCTATTTAACTCATGCAGGTGTCATTGAAAAGGTGATATTTGAGGAAAGAACTGAGGAAAGATCTCATGGATGACATGAGAAGTTATCCATGAAACTGCTTGGGGCAAGCGCTCTCCAGGCAGAGGAACAGCAGTGCAAAGGCACTAGGACAGGAGCAGTCGTGTGCTCTGGGAGCAGTAAGGAAGCCAGTGCGGCTGGGGCAGGGAGTAACCGAGATGGGCTTACAGTCAGACCAGGTAGGCTATGAGCAGGATTTTGTCTTTTCTCTAAGTGACATGGGTAATTACAAGAGAGTTCTGAGGAGACCTGGTATAACTTTTCTTTTAAAAGGATCACTTTGGCTGTTGTATTGGAAAAAGAATCTAGAAGTAGAGGCCAATGATATGGTAGGGAGAACTACAAAAAAACACTTCAGTGTCCCAAGTGAGAGATGTTGATTGCTTGGCCTAGGATGTAAGCAACAGAAATGGTGGGATGTGATTAAATTCTTAATTTATTTCAATGATGGACTTTTGGCAGCATTTCCTAATGGATAGAACTTGGAGTATGGGGGGGAGGGGATCAAGGAGAACACCAAAAACTTCTTCAAACTGTCCAAACTAAGATATGGTTTGCCTTTAGTAGAATACAGACGTTTCCAGAAGGAGCTTATTTGAGGAGAGAGAACATCACAGACATTCAGTTTAGGATATGTTGAAGGTGACATATTTATTAGAAAAGCAAGTGAGATAGTTGGCACTTGAGCAGGTGAGCCTGGAGTTGGGAGAAATGTGTGAATGGAGAAAAACACTTGAGGAAAATGCTATAAAAATGATGTTTGAAGTCTTGAGAATAAATGAAATCAAGTAACAAGGACTGAACCCTGGACCTCCATTGCTAAGGGGCATGGTCAGGTGACTCACCAGGAGCGATCTGTAGTGCTGACACCACACCTGGAGGGTACGTATAACAGGGAGCCCCAAGTCTTTCTGTGCACAGAAATCATGTGGATATCTTCTTAAATTCTTAAAGGTCTCAGGTAGGATGTGTGAGTCTGTAGTTGTAACAAGTGTGCTGCTGATGCTTCTGGTCACCTTAGCAAGATCATAGACCAGGAGTTCCTCATGGTCGCCAATTGGCCTCATCAGAGACTTTTAAAATATTTGACACCTGGGCTCCATGTCCAACATTCTGAAACATTAGTTCTGGGGAGAGGCTTGAGTATTTCATAAGAATCCCCCACAATTTTGTGACTCAACCAGACTGAGAACTACTAATAGTAATGATCAGAGAGGGCGCAGAGGGGGAAAAGGATCTTAAATCTATATTTAAGTGTGTTTTTACAAGGGCGGGAAGAGCACAAGGGACTATGGTGATTATGCATGGGCGAACTGGTGATGGAAATTCTAGGGGGCCTACACCTGAGAAAAGAAAGCAAACGTTGTACAAAAATGAACAGTGATGTAAAATATAAATATGCCACACCCAGTTCCCCCCAAATCATTTGACAAGGTCATGATTGTGGGTGAAGCGGCTTCAAGGAAGTCCCCTTCTCAGAGAACAGGCGTGCTGTCTCTGCTCCTGTTAATCTAAAACTACAAAACGTAATCGCTTGATTCTGGTCACCTAGGATCCTGTTACATAGTTGGGCCAAAAAACAACTGTGATTTTTTTTTTTTAAGATTTTATTTATACATACAAGCTGGGGTACAGGCCAGAGGCGTGGGGCGGTGAGAGGGCTCACCAGAGACAGAGCGGGGAGCAGAACAGGCAGATCAGAAATACACTGCTGAGGGGAGCAGCGGGCGAGGCAGGAGAGGTCTGCCTCACCATGTGGGATTCTTCCCGGCTGGGCATGGAACTCAGGCGCGCTGCTGACAGCTCCACAGCGCAGCGCGTAACCGCTGCGCCACCAGGGAGGCCCCACAACTGTGATTTATAACAGGAACTATAATCATATGTATTCCTTGCCAAGTTAGCTATGTGTCTTTGATGTAAAAGTTAATCACGAGCCTTTGATATTTCTCTGATGCACTATAGTCGTGTCACACTTAGATTTGTAGCTAGTTAGGTCTTAGGTTGCCTTTAGTGTTAATCATGAACTAATGATCTTATTAATCACCATGGTGATCTCTTGTGTCTTACTGAAACTTCAAATACGTAACTTCAAATACATGTACCCATCTTTTGAGAAATGTTGTGATCAGTAAGTTCCTGTGCAATCAATCCTATGATAAACAAAATGTACTTTCTCAAAAGTTCTGATCTATAAGTCAATCAACTTAGAAGAAAAACATGTACCTTTTGTATAATCAAAACATTCTTTGTAATCAAATATTGGGCATGTTTGCCAAGATTTATACTACATAAACCTGGCTGTTTGGGCAATAAACGGAGCGGCTTAACCACTCTCTGGTGAGTGCTGTCTCTCATTCCCTCCTCCCTTTTTCCCCTCGCTACTCAGCTACTCACCCAACGCCTTCTCTACCCTCCTCAGAACCGGAACCGACTAATAACTTTGCCTGGAGCTGGCTTACGGCATAAATAAATACAATAAATAAATAAATAAATAAATGTTTTTATCTCTTGGAGAGAAAAAGACATATATGTGTCATAAACTATGAGATGTGATGTTAGGCGATACATGTCATTTCCTCTGCAAGAAGGTATACGGCAGATAGACTAGGAAATGGTTCACAGCTCAAGACAAAAATCTCTGACTATCTGCCCCCTGATATTATTCCTGGATAGTAAAAAGTTAACTTTACCAAATACAGGTCTGGGCTTTGTCTTCATCTTCTAGGAAGTGTGCCTTTGTTTGCCTGGGCACTTTGGTCACCATATAGATAGTCTATGATGTGATTTGTAATGGGAATTTTGAGCGGCACTATAACATTTCTGACCTCACGGAGAACTGGTGACTAGAGGCAGAGGGCCCACCTCTGGGGGCTGGAGACCAGCAATGTGTCAAATCCCAATAAACTCTTTGAACACAAAAGTTTCAGGTGAGCTTTCTTTTCTCTTTTTTTTTTAAAGATTTATTTATTTTTGCATACAAGCTGGGGTGCAAGCAAGAGGCGTGGGTGGCAAGAGGGTTCACCAGAGACAGTGTGGGGAGCAGAACAGGCAGATCAACGGAAATACACTGCTGAAGGTGTAACAGGGTGGTCCCCAGGAGAAAGGGTGTATCCCAGGTTCCCTGTCCCACCCAAGGTAGGGTGGAACTGAGCAAGATATAAGAAGCTTGAGAGCAGAGAGGAGACACAGAGAGAACACACACACACAGGACATACACAGAGCAGACAGAACACAGATGGAAGCGGAAGGAGGAGACGGAAGAAGGATGGAGAGCCAGAAGAGGCCCAAGGAGCAGAGAGACTTGTAAAGAAGCTGCACTGGCCTGGACTGATTGAAATAGATATGGGTGAGAGACGAGAGGGGAAGTTAACGATGGCTGTGCTGATTTTGGTTTTGATTTTGTTCTGTTCCTCTCAGAATTGTCTGACTGTTTCTGACCCTTCTGTATGAGTACCTGCCAAAAGGTATTTTGGTTCCTCCCAGAATTGCCTGGCTATTTCTGACCCTTATGTGTGGGTCCCTGCCATAAGCTGTTCTAGACTTGTGGCAGGCTTTCGAGACTTGCTTTGGGCCAGTCCCATTTGGGTGGACTTGTACCCACGAGGAGTTGGATAACATTGGGTGCTTGGCTTAGAAAATATATTCTTTGTCTTCTCTGTCTTTTCTAATTGTATTAAAGTCTGTTTCCACAAAAGGTCCTACATGTTTCATATTGATGCGGCGGATGGCAGAACCCATTTAGACCAGGGCAGGTCTGGGGGTTTCGGGGGTGCCCCTCTCTCCTGCCCTGTAACAAAGGGAGCAGCGGGCGAGGAAAGGTCTGCGGAGCCATGTGGGAATCTCCCTGGCCAGATTTCTAACAGCTCCATAGCGCAGCACTTAACCTCTGTGTCACCAGGGAGGCCCTCAAGTGGGCTTTCTAGGTAACACATCATAGCACATAGGAGGTAATAATATCCAGGGCTCTGCATGAGAAGATGCCCAGAAGCTTTGCATTTAAATTTCCCCCAAATGATTATCATCAGTGAAATAAACCACAAGGCAAAAGAAAAAGATGGTTATATTTATAGAAAGAATAGGGAAAACAAACAAATGGTTAATAAAAAAAATAGACAAAACTTGCAGGCAAACCTGCAAGATTTGAGGCACACAGCAGGGGAGGAGGAGGGAGAAAGGTGAAAACGGGGGAGGGAAGAGCACAAGGAACTATGGTGACGGTTCACTGGTAATGTGAAGGGGACTACACCTGAGGGGAGAAATCATTATTGTACAAAAACAACAATGTAAGAAAATAAAATAAATAAAACTAAAACCTTAGGAAAATAAATAAACAAATAAATAAATAAATTTCACCCAAATTTCATCTCTGGCATCTCATCTTTTTTTGGCTTTTAACTGTAATGATGAGTGCAGTGCCTTCCAGCCTGAATTCTGTGAGTCATTCCAGTGAATTATCAAACCTGAGGGTGTTTGTGGGGACCTCTGAATTTGTAGCCAACTGCTGTCAAGTAAAGTGGCACTGGGGAGCTCTAAATTTGTGGGTGGTCTCAAGTGAAGGCAGCCTGGTGGGAACTGCTCACTCAGAACGTACAGTTTGCCAAACCCTTAGTAATTCCCTAGACTGATTTTTCATGTACTTTATTGGTATAAACACATTCCAAATTTCTCTAACTTAAACATAAAAGAATTTTTACATATTCTATTGAGTTCATTTTGGGGGGATGGGGTAAGTAACAAAGTAAGCTTGAGAATATAGAGCCAAAACAGAATCCACAATCTCACCATAGGTCAGGTTCAACTCAGGAACCGCTGCTGCTGCTGCACAGATTCCAACAAGAAGAACAATCTGTGAGAAGAAACAGGGTGAAAATGTCAGGGAAAATAAAAGATTTTTAAAAATCAGTTTGTGCACCCTTGTGCACTTTTGGTGGGAATATACATCGATAAGATCAGTATGGAAAACAGTATGAAGTTTCTTCCAAAAACTGAAACGAGTTCTTCCATCTGATCCGGCAACCCCATTTCTGTATATATTCAAAGCACAATTCGTCTTTGTTAAATAAACCCCACCGTGGTTGTTCCCTCAGCCTGAGTGTTCTTGTAACTGTTTGCACAGGCCTGAGAATCCACAGTGTTCCCCACCTTGACACTGTTTTACTGCCCTTTGACCCTGTTTTACTATTTGTTTCATTTCAACCGAATAAGGACAGTTTTAGACAAGTACAGAGATAGACAGTATATAATGATCAAGGGTACAATTCACCAATAAGATATAACTTACTAATATACACATACTGCAGGAATGCCTAGTTGCATAAAGCAACTATTAACAGATCTAAAACAACATATAGGCAAAAATGCAGTCATTGTTGGAGACCTCAACACACCACTGATACTAAGGGATAGGTCATCCAGACAAAAAATAAATAAATAAACAAATAAAGCCTTAAATGAAGTGTTAGAACAGATGGGTTTATTGGGCATTTATAGACCTTTCTATCCCAAAAGAAATGAATATACTTTCTTATACAGTGCACATGGGGCATTCTCAAGAATAGATCACATACTAGGACATAAAACATGTCTATGACAATAGAAATTATATCATGCATTTTCAAGATTATAATGCTAGGAATTTAACACTAGGAATTTACCAAAAAAGAATGCTGGTGTAAACCAAAACATGTGGAGAATTAAGCAAAATGCTTTTGAACAACTCCTGGGTCAATGAAAAAATCAAAGAAAAGATCAAAAATTACCTAAAGACTAAAGAAAATGGAGAAAAATAAGCAACCAGGTGCTTTGTTATGCTTCAAAAGTAACATTACATGGGAAGTTTATAGCAATATAGGCCAACATTAAAAAAAAATCTCAATCTAACTGCACTTGAAGGAACTAGAAAAAGAACAAAAGCATCAAAAAAAAAAAAAGGAAGGGAAGAATAATAAAAATTCAAACAGAAATAAGTGGCGCAAGGGCTTAAGTCTCAGCACTATGAAGCCAGGAGGAGCCAGGGAGCTCCTCTTGGGCCTGCTGCTCCCCTCAGCAGTGTATTTCAGTCAATCCATCTGATCTGCTCCCTGTTCTGGTTGACTGCAGATAGGAACTGAAAAGCCCATAAAGGGCATCATCTCAGACCCTACTAGGAATTTAGGGAACTGCAGCTAAGACCCCACCAGGAATTTACAACTGCTCCGCTAAGCCCAGAAGACAAATGGTGGCCAGGAAGACAAACGGTGGTCACGTCAGCCTAAGGAGTCGAAATCTAAGCAACCCCTCATAAGCCCACCTTCACTGCCCTACCGGCGCAGACGCCCCTCTGACTCTCTTGCCAGTGCGTTTGGCCTCTGCCCTAGAGCTCCCTAATAAACTACTTCTCTCTTTTACTCTCTCTCTGTCTGTCTTCATTGTGGTTCTGCTGGGACAGAACACTCCCCACTCTGTCTCTAGTGAATCCTCTCACTCTCTCCCCACCCCCCACACCTCTAGGCCACAACCCTGGCCTGAACACCACCACCCCACCCCACCCCCGCTTGTATGCATAAATAAATAGTTTAAAAAAAAAAAAGCAAAGTAACAGACAGAACCCAACCAAAACAAAATCTTGAAATCTGATCAGAACTGAGGCTACCAGAAGGAGAGGGGCTTGGGGTGTGAGCAAAGGGAGAAGGTGGCTCAATGGACTAGGGTGGAGATTATTGGTGCCCTGGTAGTGGGTGAGGTGTGAAAACATACATTTACAGAGGTGTGATCCTATACCCCTGAAACATATACAGTGTTGTATATCAACATTACCTCAATAAACGTAACTTTTTTAAAGCCACCAATGGAAAGTTCACAGAAAAGAAAGGCAAATAGTGTTTATACATATAAGATCCTCAATCACACTTATAAGAAAATGAAATGAAACTACATCGAGATACAATTTTTCATCAATCAGACTGACAAAAAATGTTCACCAAAACAGCCTGTTGGTGAGGCTGTGGAGAAACAGCCTTATTATGTTGCTCATTTGAAGGCAAAATGTTTAGTACTATCCCAGTGGAATGGAATTTCACACCACTAACAAAATAACATCTGTATTGACCCTTGGACACAGGCACCCCATGTCTAATAATCTACTCTCACGATATGCTTCCAAAAATGTGAAACGTACACAGAGGGTATTCATTTCAGCAGTATTGTCATGACAAAACATTGATATCGAATGGTTTCACTTATAACAGGACTATGGGAAACCAAATAGGAGAGAGACACTTGGGGGCGTGGGGGGAGGGGGAGGATAAGGGCACAAAATGGAGTAGAAAAGAACACAAGGGACCACGGAGATGGATCACGGGTGAATTGGTGGTGGGTTACCCAAGGGGAATACAAAATGTAAAAGATATAAATAACAATAAAAATATATATTAATAAAAAAAATTGAACATGACCAAAATACAGCAGAACAGAGAAACAAGTTAATGATACCACAGAAAGGATAAGACAAATCCAGAATGTAGGACATTCTGTATAAAAACTGGAGGAGGGCCTCCCTGGTGGCGCAGCGGTTGAGCGTTGCGCTGTGGAGCTGTTGGCAGCTACGATGCGAGTTCAACGCCCGGCCGGGGAGAATCCCACATGGTGCGGCAGACCTCTCCTGCCTCGCCCGCTGCTCCCCTCAGCAGTGTATTTCTGATCTGCCTGTTCTGCTCCCCACTCTGTCTCTGGTGGACCCTCTCGCCGCCCCACGCCTCTGGCCTGTACCCCAGCTTGTATGTATAAATAAATAAATCTTTAAAAAAAAAAAAACTGGAGGAGTTTTTTTTTCAAAAAGCCCATCTTATGAAGGAAAAGACTGAATTGCTTTAGGTTAAGGGGAGAGAGAGAAAGAGAGAGAGAGAGAGAGAGAGAGAGAGAGAGAGAGAGAAAGAGAGGGTTCACCTGCGTGCACCTGCATGGCCAGGCTGGACCCTTGTGCTCCGGCCTCTGGCCCCGGCAGCTCCTCCATGGGATGCGCAGACCAAGCAACCAGCCGCAGAGGAGCAGACTGTGTGCAGAGATACCTGCTGTGCTTCCATCTCAGGCAAGTTGTACTAAGTTGTGCAAGGCTTTGGCCAGTACTAAGCACCTGGACCTCCCTACAGCTAACTTCCTGGGTTATCTTCCAGTTGATGTACCCACTGGCACTTACTATGGCTGGCCCGGGGTTGGAAGGAGAGCTGGCCATAAGATGACAGCTAAGGCCACCACAGGGTAGAACTCATAGGGCCAGAACAGGTCCAAGCACCCTCATTTCAAGCATGCCTCAAAGAGGACTTTGAAGGACAAACATACTGAAGCACATCTTCAGTGTGTGTGAGGAAAGCTAAGAAACAATTAGTGTTACCAAAACATTTGAAACTCAAAGAAGACAATTTCTTCCAGATCCTAAAAGCAAAATAATGAAATGCCATTGATGAAAAATCACCTATTCATTTTACTAGCATTTTATGCTCATAACTATGCAGTCTCATCTTGGTTATTTAAATATCAAACATCCTCCCACAACTATGAGTTAGTTTAAATGGCACAATGTACTTACCATATTATGTTTCAACTGTTAAATTAAACCCATCACGCTACAGTACTAAAAAGATTCATTTCAAAAATCAAGATTCTTCTGTATGTAATATGTTGATTAAATTTTACTAATAAAAAGGTTTTAAGTGTCTTACAATTGGACTGAAATGTATATCAATGTGGGTAAAAAAAGACAAATAACTAGTTTGAGATAAGAACTGTTCTTATAGTAAAATACAAGTATGCATGACTTAGGGAACATACAGGGTTAAACAGGGAAGGTCTATAAAAGTAAATGGTTTAAACAGAGATTTGATAGCTTGTTATAAACCTGAAAGGAAAAAAATCCAGACTTTGTACCTTTGACGTATTAATATATTATTAAACACATGAAAACTGGTGAAATTTCATTTTCAATCATCATTTCCATTTTGAGGTCAAATCATTGTACTAGTTCCATTTTTGTTACAGTTGCCTCAATTCCAACCAGTGTAGAGTTCCTTTGTCTATCATTTTTTACTATTTAAAACAGTAAAATGAACGTATTTTGAATCTCTAGGTCTTATTTTTGTGCTGCATGCTACTTCTCTCCTTTCAAGGTTTTTGTTGTTGTTTTTTTTAAGATTTATTTATTTATACATACAAGCTGGGGTACAGGCCAGAGACGTGGGGTGGCGAGAGGCTTCACTAGAGACAGAGTGGGGAGCAGAACAGGCAGATCAGAAATACACTGCTGAGGAGGGCAGCGGGCAATCTGCTGTGCCATGTGGGATTCTCCCCGGCTGGGGGTCGAATTCGCATTGCGCTGCCGACAGCTCCACAGCGCAGTGCTCTACCACTGCGCCACCAGGGAGGCCCTCGAGGTTTTTTTCTTTTTTTTTTTTCCATTTTTTTTTATTGTTATTTGTGTCTTTTACATTTTGTATTCCCCTTGGGCAGCCCACCC
>PVIJ01011413.1:27127-54918 GCA_004024925.1 Scalopus aquaticus
CTCCCCCCTCCCCCACCGCTGAGTGTCTCTCTCCCACCCGGCCTCCCTATAGTCCTGTTATAAGTGAAACCATTCGATATTTTTCTTTTTCTTTCTGGCTTATTTCACTGAGTATGATTCCCTCTAATTCCATCCATGTTGCGGCAAATTGCATGTGTTTATCTTCTTTCCATGCTGAATAGTACTCCATTGTGTATATATGTACCACATCTTCTGGATCCAATCATCTATTTGAGGTTTTTTTCTTGACTTTGTTTCTTTATTCTTTAACAATTGTCAGTGTCAGTTTTTTCCCAACTAGAAAATCCTACAACTCTGCACTTAGAAAAGATGGCATCCATCACTACCATCCCTTCCCTTCACTATGTGAGTGGTGATTAAGTGCTTATCCATGTTGCCTTTTAGAAAAAAAATCCCTAAGGGGCCTCCCTGGTGGCACAGTGTGTTAAGTCTCAGCACTATGAAACTATCAGCAGCCACTGATATCAGCCGCCAAGGAGCTGGTACACATGGTGCAGCAGACCTCTCCTGTGTCACCTGCTGCTCCCCTCAGCAGTGTACTTCAGTAGATCCACTTGTTCTGCTCCCCACTCTGTCTCTGGTGAATCCTCTCACCCCCTGCACCTCTGGCCTACACCCCAGCTCTTGTATGCATAAATAAATAAATCTTAAAAAAAGAAAAAAAGTCCCCAAAACTTCATCTTCAGTTTTTCTCAGAGCTTAAATAGATGCATAACAGGTCATTTACATATACCAGTTTCTTAAACAACACAAAGTAGTTGTTTTGCCCTCAGGAAAACTACTTAAGAGCCAATAAATTATGAAGTAGAAAGTTATTTCTTTTTAATGGAATTATATGTTCTTGAGCAAATGTAAACTGTTGTAGCTATATATGCATTAAGTGTGCACAACGTAATTTAATCCCTAAAGAGTCTTTTGAGTTAGAGAAAATGAATATATAATAAGGTTTAACCATGCTATGCATTTTCCCTTCCACTAAGGAAGGAAATTCAAAGTGAATGTTTCCTTAGCTGCCCACTTGACTATTTGGTTGATGCTGGCAGAGTTTAAATCTTTGGCTTTTTAGAAAATTAAGGTTACAGATTACTTGGGGCACCTCTGAAATAGTGCATTGCATTATTGTTCACTTTAGCACCAGATTTGGTGAAAGGAGGCAGGCAGAAGTATATAAAAGGTAATTTTAAAGATAACTCATCATAAATCATTTTCCTTAGTTTGCACAAATGAAATAAAAAACTGATTTTATCAAAAAATATTTAGAGGGCCTCCCTGGTGGCACAGCGGTTAAGCCCTACGCTGTGGAGCTGTCGGCAGCTCAAGATGTGAGTTCGACACCCAGCCGGGGAGAATCCCACATGGTGCTGCGGACCTCTCCTGCCTGGCCTGCTGCTCCCCTCAGCAGTGTACTTCTGATCTGCCTGTTCTGCTCCCCACTCTGTCTCTGGAGAAACCTCTCGCTGCCCCACGCCTCTGACCTGTACCCCAGCCTGTATGTATAAATAAATAAATCTTAAAAAAAATATTTAGAAAAACACCTAAAGCTAATGTTGGGAAAAAGGGAAGCATGGGTAAAATCAGTTGGATTGTGTTTTACTTTTTGGTGTATAAATATATGCAGACAGTGTAGTTTGTGTCTTTTCATTCTTAAAATATGAAATTAATGTTAGAAATCCTGTATTTGAAGCAGCCTCAGTTATCAATGATTTTATGAAGAAAAGTAAAAAATAAACATATAAATTAGAGACATTCTATGGGGAGGGGGAGGGGGAGGGACGACATGGGAGGGAAGAGCGCAAGGGACTATGGGGATGGTGCGTGGGTGAATTGATGGTGGGAATCTTACAGGGACTACCCCTGAGAGGAAAAAGCATACATTGTACAAAAAGGAAGAATGATGTAAAATATAAATAAATAAATAATAAACATGTAAAAACAGATTTGTGTTTAACTAGCTTGTTGATAATTATGTCCTCATCAAGTATGTGAAAGCTGATATTTTATTGTTACCTTACATTTTGTTACACAGGCATTGCTTTTGAAAATTGAATGGTGTGTGGTTTAGGGGTTAGTTAATATTGTCTCCTTTTTTAAGCTTTATATTAAGTATATAAGACATTGAGGTAGCTGTAATTTTGATTCGTCTGAATATTTTCAAGCCTTGAAAATCTTGACTAAGTGATGGTCAAAAAAAAAGAAGAAAAGGGGAGAGAGGGGGACATAATAATAACAGAAGAAATGTATGGAACTTGGTTGTATCCTGGTTGTTGTTGTTTAAGATTATAAAAAACATTTAAATTGGGAAAGTTTGAATATGGACTAATGATAGGTGATATTAGGAATTATTAACACCTACGGTTGGCATTAAAATATCTACAGAAGATTTTGGGATGAATGATCATGGTATCTGCAATTTATAATTTGATTCAAGGGGAAAAAAGATAGACAACTGGATGGATTAGATATGAGATTAATAAAGCAATTATAGAAAATGCTAGGATTTGTTAACTCTGTTGAGTATTAGGATTTTTATTATCCTATTTTTCCAGTTTTTCTGAATGTTATGCAATTTTCAAAATAAAAAGTTGGAATTTCCATATTATTCTGATTTTTACAAAGTAACAATACATTCCAGGCTGTAGTTCATTAAAATTATTTCTTTGTTCTCCAGAGAAGTCAAAAGATTATCATCACATTTCAAAAGGCACATTAAGAAACATTTCCAAACTTTGTTGTCTCTTTGTTCAAACTCAGCATTAATATTTTATTAGAAATTCTTGAATTTATAAAGATTAAAAACACCACTGACACAAGAATGACAATGCATTCACAATAAAAATCAAAGCAGAAGCTAGATATTTGAAAAGGTAGCAACTCCATCATAGGAAGATATTTAAACTGGAGAGTTTAAAGAGGGTTTTTAAAAAGCTCAAAGCAGCTCCTCAGCCCACGTGCTGGTATTAAGGTGATGATGACATCATGAACTGTGAAAATATTATTATTATTATTATTATTTAAAAATAACCTGAGATGGGGCCTCCCCGGTGGCGCAGCGGTTAAGCGCTGCGCTGTGGAGCTGTTGGCAGCGGCGATGCGAGTTCAACACCCAGCCAGGGAGAATCCCACATGGCGTGGCAGACCTCTCCTGCCTTGCCCGCTGCTCCCCTCAGCAGTGTATTTCTGATCTTCCTGTTCTGCTACCCGCTCTGTGTCTGGTGAACCCTCTCACCGCCCCATGCCTCTGGCCTGTACCCCAGCTTGTATGCATAAATAAAAAATAAATCTTTTAAAAAAATTAAAAAAAAATAACCTGAGCAAGGTGGGCATTAGTTCTTTAAAAGTTTGATAAAATTCATTTGCAAAGTCATCTGGTCCTGGGCTTTTTTTTCTGGAAGGTTTTGATTAGTTTCCCTTCCCATGCTTGTGGTCAGTTATTCATCTCTTTCTTGCTGGGTCAGTCTTGGCAAATTACGTTGATCTGGAAATGTATCCATTTTTTCGAGGTTATCACATTTATTGGCATATAGTTGCTCATAGTAACCTCTTATTGCCTTCTTCTGTTGCTTTATAATAACCCTTTTAAGATTTCTCTTTTTTTCCATATCAAAAATTTATTATGATGCATTCTAAAATTGGGAGTGTCCCCAGACACCTGGATAAGCAAAGATAAGTTATTTCTGTTTTCTGGTCTCTAAACTCAAACATCAAGGATTTGCCAAAGATAAAGTTCCAAGTAAATTAAATTTCTAATAAAAAATTAAACATATAGAAATAGACATTGTGTCAACAGTAACAATTACAGTATCACACTGTCCTTCACCTTGGAACTGTAGCACATCAAAAATAACATCTGAAGCAATCAGAATGAAAAGATAATCTACCGGTGCCATGAAGGCCCCATATTTGGCTCCACAAAATGTTTTGATGAGATGTGGGGTTCAGTGAACAGGATCCTTGGGTTACCTATGAGAAAAGTTTTGTCAGAGTTCCCCTTTCAGAGGCACATGGCAAATTATCCAGGAGACAAAGGCACTCGCACAGACACAGGCAGGCAAAGGTTACATTTTGAAAGGACAGATTTATTAGGAAAAGAAGAAAGAAAAAGAGATGCTCCTGCATAGTCACAGGCGGGCAGGAGAGCTGCCAACTCCTTTAAGCTTCATGTGTAGCTTGGTGCTGATAAATTCATTTGGCTTTTGTTTTTCAGTGAAGCTCCTTACTCTTCCCTTTGTCTTGAATCTTAATCTTATGAGATAAAGAATCCTGGGTTGGATGTCTCTTTCTTTAAGTACTTTAAAAATCTCTTTCCACTCTCTTTGTGCTTGCAATATTTCTGCTAAAACTGCTGACAGTCTGACTGGTGTTCCCTTATGGTTACCCTTCTCTCTCTTGCTATTTTTAATATTCTCTCCTTGTTGCTGGTTCCCAACAGTTTTATTACTATGTGTCTTGTTGTATGTCTGTCTGGTATTACTTTGGGCCTCTTGGATTACAATTCCTGGCACATTTCCAAGATTCAAGGTTTTCAGTGCTTATTCTTTCAAATAAGTTTTCTATGCCTTTCTCTTTCTCTTCTCCTTCTGGGCCCCCCTTATACAGATATTATTTTTCTTTAAGTTGTCCCAGAGTACTCTGACATTGATTTTTTTTTAATTCTTTTTTTCTACATTGTTCTAGGCTTGTGTTCGCCAACATTTTTTAATTTTTTATTTATGCATACAAACTGGGGTGCAGGCCAGAGGCGTGGGGCAGCGAGAGGGTTCACCAGAGACAGAGCAGGTAGCAGAACAGGCAGATCAGAAATACACTGCTGAGGGAAGCAGAGGGCAAGGCAGGAGAGGTCTGCTGCGCCATGTGGGATTCACCCTGGCGGGGCGTCCAACTCCCATCGCCTCTGCCGACAGCTCCACAGCGCAGCGCTTGACCGCTGCGCCACCGGGGAGGCCCCTCCAACATTGTTTTTAAGTTCACTAATTTTTCCCATTGCTTCTGTTTTTCTATTGATGTCCTCAATTGTATTTAAAGTCACCTATAGTATTTCTTAGCTCCATTATTTCTAATTGATAGCTGCCTCATATTTTTCTTCTTTATCCTGTTGTTGTCTTATATCCTTCATTATTTCTTTAAGTTCCATCAGTGTTATCAGAACTGTTGCCCTGAATTCCCCTCTGTCCTACTCCACAGCTCTGCTACTTTGGGGCTCTTTTCAGGGTTTTATACACTGGCATTTGTGATGGGTTCTTCTGTCTCCTCCTTTTTAATTTTGCATGGGTTTCAATAGTGATAGATTTTCAACTGTTTGCACCTATTGGTATAATCAGGGGACTGGTACCAGTGAGGAGTAGTAGGTATAAAAGAGGTCTGAGGCAGTGGGCACCAAAGAATCACCTATGGGACCTCCCTGGTGGCGCAGCGGTTGAGCACTGCGCTGTAGAGCACTGCGCTGTGGAGCTGTCGGCAGCGGTGACGCGAGTTCGACGCCCTGCTGGGGAGATTCCCACACGGCATGGAGGACCTCTCCTGCCTCGCCCGCTGCTCCCCTCAGCAGTGTATTTCTGATCTGCCTGTTCTGCTCCCCACTCTGTCTCTGGTGAACCTTCTCGCCGCCCCATGCCTCTGGCCTGTACCCCAGCTTAAATAAATAAACCTTAAAAAAAAATAGAATCACCTATGGTAAGACCAGAATTTGAACTTCCTGTTGTATGGTGGGATCCACAATTACCCCTCCTCCAGGCCAGCTCCTCAGTCCGTGTCTCTTATGGTCTCCTTCCACTTCCAATCCAGGCTATTTTAAGTGCTAGATGCAGCATTGGGCACAACTTGCAGTTGCTGTGGGGTCACAGGCTAAGAGTTGGTCTCTTCTTCACCAGCCTAGAGTTCATCCTGTGGTGTCTGCTCCAGCTGTCGGTAGGCGCCCAGCTGTAGCTTGTTCAAACATTTCTTTGCAGGGAGCAGCAGGTGGTTTGAATAACTCAGCCTGGGCTTCAAGTATTAGCCCCTTCTCTAGGGAGATCCACGTGCGCTGACCTGATTCAGTCTACAGCTGTTCTGCACTAAGAGCCTCAGACTCAAGCCAGTAGTCCTCCGTGCTGCCCCCGCTGCAGTTCTGCAGTGCACCCTCCATCTTGGATGCCTGCTCGTGCACCCCCTTATCCAGTGCAGTTCTGGGTCAGAAGCCCCAATGTTGACTATGCCAAGTCAATAGTTGTAGGGGGCCCTGCACAGCAGTTGCTCCTCCCACGCGGGGGTCATACCAAAGTTCACCTGAAGTTTTCCCTACCCTTTCCCACCAGGCTGGTGCTCCTATTATGTGATGTGGTTGTCAGTTTCTCCCTGAGGGGTTTTGGCTTTGTTTTACAGAAGCCTTGCTGTAGCTGGAGGAGGTGAGTCCAACATCTTCATTCGGCTGCCAGAATCCCAGAAGTATTTTAGCAACAGTTGAGCTGTATCAGGGCAAACCTGCTGCCAGTGCTGTTTCCTCCTATTGCCGCCGCCACTGGCCCTGCGGCAGGGTCGGCTCTGCCCTGGGACTCCCAGGGCTGCTGCTTCATGCTCTCCAGAGCTTGTTCCATCCTAATCCCTGGGTCCCTCCACTTTCAATCTTTCTGTCTCCAATCTATTTTTCCTAACAGCACATTAAAATGCTCAAATTAAAAAAAAGTTCCTGTATTCCATGTACTCTGCTACCTCCATTTTCTTTCCTTGCAATACCACCAAATTCTTGAAAACTATAACCTTTCCTCAACCACTTCCATTTTCTTCCTCCAAATTATTCCTCCATTCACTGACATGGGCGACCTCTGAGCTCACCTGTTCAGTGGAGCTGCTCCCAAGATCCCCAAGACCCGTTGTTGTCAAATTCGGCCAACACTCATTCTTTACATCATCACTCAGAGCACCCCACCCACCAGCCTTCCTTCTTCCCGGCGCTTGCATCCCACCACATTTCCTTAGGTTGTATCCTAGGCCCTTTCCTTGCCCTTCCTTTGACTCGTTCTCCACTTTCTTCCTCATCCTCTTTCTCTCATGCTACACTCTTTCTGTGCACCATCTCACTATCTTTCCTCCCACCCTCACGTTGCTGATGCCAATATCTGTCTGCAGCCATGACTTCTGTTCCCCAAGCCCCACTTGCATAAACCACTTCAGGAAATGGCTCCATGATCCACCCAGTTGCCAAGTCAGAAACCAGGGGTCCTCTCTTGACTTGTCTCTCTCACCCCAATACACACAGCAAAACCCCAAGACCTGTCAACTCTAACTCCTAAGCACCACATAAAAGTATTTCTCTTCTTTCCATCCACTGCTCCCTTAATTATGGTTTTCATTCTCTTCCCCTGGGATGGCTGCAAAAGCTTCAGATCTCCCCACTCTCCAAACCAGACTCACTACTGCAATCAAAGTGATCTTCGTAAATCACAAATCTCTCCTCCTTAGTCTTAGGCTTAAAGTTCTTTACTGTTCCTTTGGATAAAGCCTACATCTTTCACAGGACTGACAGGGCTCAGCACCAACTGGCCAACTGCCTTTCCAGCTTCACCTTCCCCACCTCTCTCTTGCATCCTGCGCCTAGCCGTGCTGAACTCGTCTTCCAGGGTTATCATGTGCTGGTTCCTTGACATTTGCTGACCCTCTGGAATGCTCTTCCCCTCAACACCTGGCTAACTTGTGTCTTCAGGCCATTGCTTAGACCTCTCTTAGGAGACTACCTTTGATTCACCAGGGCTGGTTTAGCTGCCCCTAGTGGGGGTATTCCCATGGCAATTCTTTACCAGACTTCTGATTTCCCCCATGTCTTATTTTACTTGATATACAAACACAGGCCCAGCCCTGTCCTCCACTCCTTCCTGAAAGCATCCCAAGATCCCGCCTCTTCCACGGGCCACTACTATCCCATGGGACTCTAGCCCACCTTTCTCACAGCACTCACTAATCACTTGTTTCATAAATGTTGATTAAATTTATCCATTCCCCTATAAATTGTAAGCTTCACAAAGGACCATTTCTATATCACCCAACTTAGCAGCAAACAAATATTTGATGAGTATTTGAATTCTTGGGGTAATTTTAGTTCTATCCATCTTCATTCTGAGTCCAATGGATACACATAAATTATTTTATGATTTAGAGTGCTCTAGGCTGATTGTGTATTATTAGTGTTAAGGAATGCTATGCCTTAAGGATAGAAGCTATGCCTTATTCAATCTTTTTGTCCCAGAACTTACCATATCCAGCACATATTGTTTTCCACCATTTTTCGATAATATCCAAAATCACAATAAAGTGAGGCCCAGACCATTGAATTCCCTGAATCACACACTACTATCTTATCCTAGAAGTAGTACTCAGTCTGGATAAAGGGAAGTTTAGAAGGAAGCTGTTCGATGCTTAAATGGAATGCCAACATACATGGGAGCACTGATTTCTTACCATCAAGAAATTGGGCAGAAGGGGGCCTCCCTTGGGGTGCAGGGGTTAAAGTCTCAGCATTATCAAGCTATCGCCAGCCATTGCAGTAAGAGTGCAGAGTGAGTTCAATCCCCAGCCAGGGAGCTTCCCACCTGGCATAGCAGACCTCTCCTGTCTCGCCCGTTGCTCCCCTCAGCAGTGTATTTCAGAAGATCCACCTGTTCTGCTCCCCACTCTGTCTCTGGTGAAGCCTCTCACCTCCCCTCCATTCCCACACCTCAGGCCCACACCCCAGTTCTTGTATAAATAAAAATGTTTGGGAAAAAAAAAAAAAACAACTGGTCAGAAGTTATGGAAAGTGTCAGAGCCCCAGATCTCCAGGTCAAGTATTCCCATAGTAGGCCTGACCCAAAGATGCATGAGATCAGGGGTCCTGGGCATTTCAGTGTGGGAGACTAGCCCCTGGGTCCCTTGACCCTCTTAGTTTCAAGTTCATTCTCAGGTACAGTGGCATTGGGATGTTATTTATCCCTCCCAGCTTTTTGCTGAAATAGTTTTTTCCAGCATTACTTTCCTACAGAGCGAGTCACTGACAGGGGCCTGGGAAGAAATGTTCACAGTCCAGCCCCCAGGGGATGTTAGAATTGCTCCTTCCAAGTCTGTGGAATCAAAATTCCACCTCTTCAGCTTCACCTCCAACTCCAGGTCACAACTCTTCATCCCAACCTGGACTCTCCCCAATGAGTCTGGTGAAATTCGATTAAGACAACAAAAGATGGAGACAAGTGAAAAGAAGCAACACAGAGGAGGCAGGGAACAATAGAATTCTGATTTTCCCCCCTTTTCTCCATTTTCAAGATGATTCCAACATCCCCACCCAGCAGCAAAGAAATCCCCCGAGTTCCCTGAACATCAGGACCCCCCAGAAAAAGGTGAGCAGGGCTTCCCTTCTTCCTGCATGAGAAGAGCCTTAGGCAGGAGCCCAAGATGGGAGACAGGTAGGTGTTACTCTCAACTGGGACTCTTTCCTCTTACACACTGATAGTATTTAGGCTTTGAAAAAATTGCAAGACATGTCTTCACTGAAACGTGGAGGGAGTAGCTTCAGGGTATGTGTGGCCCAAACATCTCAGTCTATTCTTATCTTGGGTTGATAGCGTCTCTGCTGTGACAGACGCGGCCCAGTGACCCAGAACCTGAATGGGATGCTATTGTGTGAAGAGAAGGAATCTAGTTCTCACTCTTCCCCTCACCCCCCACACCTGATGATCAACCCCTCCAATGCTTTTTGCTACCACCTAATCCAGTCCACACTGTGGCAGCTGATAAAACAAAGTGCATTCACCCTTTTCTCCAAGAATTAAATCTTGGAGTGCAGCTGCTTGCTTGCCAAGGGAGAAACACAGCAAAATACCCGATTCAGTAGAAGGCTGACTGCTGGTGCCTCCCTGGTAGCCTAGGGGTTACGTCTCCGTGCTATCACCACTGGCCTGTTTCCTCCCCAGCCAGGGAGCTAACCCACATGGCGCAGCAGACCTCTCCCGTCTCACCTGCTGCTCCCCTCAGCACTGTATTTCAGGAGATGCGCCTGTTTTGCTCCCCACATTGTCTCTGGTGAATCCTCTCACCACCACCACCCCCGCCCCCTGCACCTCTGGCCTACACCCCAGTTCTTCTACACAAAGTAAAAGAAAAAAGTGGGAGGGAGGAAGGAAGGAAGGAAAGAAGGAAGCTGACCTCTGCCAAAATGCATGTGACACCCTGCGACAGACTCTGCGCTGGGTCACCTTGGCTCCATCCCAAGCCAGGGCAGATGGACCCAGGAGCTGGTTCTGTGCCTCCAGTGTGAATCTCACACCCTTAGTGTGCATGGGCTTTTAAATAGGCAAACTTAACAGTGTACCTAACGTGTGCTCCATTCCAACCATCAATGTGCACGCTAGTTGTTTACAGTAATTAAGACTCTACTCGTACACATTTAATCATTTTTACAAGCATTTAGTCTTAACTAAATATTCCCATCAACAGGAAGTTCTAGAATTATATTGTATGGGCCCCAAATATTTGGAGAACATTACACACCCGTCTTAATCCCAAAACCTGGGTGCCTGAGTTCAGGGTCTGATCATGGCCAGGATGCAAATTTACGTCAGGCCCTGTTCGCTCATCTTTATATGCTCAGTGCTTAGCACAGGCCCAGGCACACAAAAGACCCACAAGAAACATTTGTTGAACTTAAATAAATCCTGTAAACATCTCACTTGGAGACATCAACCTGTGACTTTCTCTTACTGCTTCTTCTCCAGAAGCTACTGGTATAACCCAGGCCTGGCAGCAGGGGGCGCACAAGGCTGCTCTGATCCCAGAGGGACTGACACAAGGGAATGGATTTAGACTGAGGCTGCAAAAGCCTGAGGTGATCTCCCCCTCCCCCTGTAGATATGGACTCCTAAGGTACAAGTGGGAGGCGAGCAGGGAAGCGGGTCTCAGAGCCCACTGCATTAACTCCAAACAGAACTTCTTGGCAAAGCGGCTGCAGGAAAACAGAAGGAGAGAAGCCTCCCACAGCTGTCGGCTGGAACAGCCGCTGTCTCTCAGTCCATGTGGGGAAGGGGCTACAAAGCAGACAATCTTTATTCACAATTGGGGCAGCAGAGGGGCGATACCCCAGGTCAGTCCGAAAGCAAAGACAGTGGATGGGGAAGATGGCGCAGGGCAGGCACTCAGCACTCATCCTCGCCCAGCAGAGCAAAAGGGTTTCGGGCAGCCAGGCTGGACACTGGAGCTGAGGTTGGGGTGTCCTCATCCCCTTCCCCCTCCTCATCTGCATCCCGATCCTCCTCTCCCTCCTCCTCACAGGAGCTGCTCAGCTCTTCCTCTTCCTCCTCCTCTTCGTCACCCGCCGGCCCCACTCTGCCCTGCAAAACCACCAGCTCTGTGGTCTCCGGATGGGCCTCCCAGGTCCCTGGGGAAGCAAAATGAGAGAAAGGATGGAAGAGAGTTTTAAGCAAGAAACTACTGACGGAACCAGAGAAAGACGGGGAAAGGCAATGACAAAGGATAACATAATTTTCATAGCTGCCGGCATTCATTTGTCCATTCAGTCAGTCAGTCCTCCATGCTCCCACGTGCTGGGCGATGAACAGAAGCTCAGCACACCTTAACTCACCAGGGGGCAACTAGCACCCTGGTTTTGCAGATGAGGATGCTAAGAGATGCTTAGTAACAGAGTTGCCCAACAGGTACAGGAGCCAGGTTTGCCCCTCACTCTGAGTGACCACAAACCCCGGGGGTGTTTGCCCATATCACAGCAGGGGCAGGGGAAGAACACGGGCAGCCTGACCTTTCTGTTCATTGTAGCCCGGGGGTTGAAAACACAGGCTGAGGCGGCCATCCAGCGCCAGACGCAGGAGGCTGTTGGCCGCTCTGTACACGTCATTGCGCGCCGCCTTGGCTGTCTTGTAACCGCGTTTCTCTGCCCAGGCTGCAGGGAGGAGAATGGGGAGGGAAGCCAGGCCCGGTCACCATCACCCCACGCCTACAACACAGTTCTTTCAGTTCTCCCCAGAACGTCGCAGGCCAGAGATCTTGCTGGCCCTGTGACAGAAATCTAGGGGTGCTCCATCCAAGGCAGAACCTCTGAGGAGAGAAGGACACAGAGCAGATCCCGAGCAGGATAAGGGGTGAGGGGAGAAGCCTGGCACATGGGGCCCACCTTCACAGATATCCCAGGCACACCAGGGGTGTTCCGCTGAGGGGTCCTCGGCCTCTGGGTGGCGCAGGTGGAGCAGGACCTGCACAGGGATCCTGGAGGCCAGGTAGCCCACGGCAGTGTACGGCTCCTGGATTTGGGCGATGGGGTAGATCCCCGCCAGAACCTGAGGGAAACATGCGCACTCAGCACCTTCCTCCCCATCCTGCCTTCCCCCCCCCCGCTCCCCCCCCACCCCATACCTGCAACTGCCTGGGCAGGAGGGAAGGGAATATGAGGCCTGGGCAGTCACAGAGCTTCACGGAGGGTGTGAGGAAGTAGGTCTGAAAGTATCGCGTGTGACCTGGGGTTCTGGAGACACTCACGACCTTCCGCCCCACCAGTCCGTTGATCAGCGAGGACTTCCCCACGTTGGGAAAACCTGAGGAAGGCGAGGAAAGCGAATTTTTGGCAGATGCTTACTCTGTGACAAGCAGGACTTCGTGCCACAGCTATGGGTGAAAGGGGAAATAACACGCAGAAATAAAGGAAGCGGTTTGACATTGCAAACAACAAATCAGGCTCTGCACCGCCAGGGTGGAGTGAATCCTGCCTCTGCACTCTGCCTCAAGGCAATTTACCTAACTCCTGGAGCCGTTTCCTCATTTTACAGCGCAGCCATCTCCAACCTCACAGCGGTCAGGAGTAAACGCAAAACCCACACAGCCGTGGCCGCAGCAAACCGCGTGCCCCATGCCAGTGAGATGCACATCTCGTGACCCCACAACAGTTTCAAGGAGAAGGCTGGAAGCTCCGGGGCTCATGACCACCACCGTCATTCTGGCCTCCCGGATCCGCACAGGCCTCTCAGCACGCGGGCCTCAGCGCCAGGACCTCTCTGCCAAAGGCCGAGTCCTCCACCCCTCGGCTCCCCACCCCCGCGGTCAGAGCCTGGCCTGCCACCTCACACTCTGACGTCTCAACTGCAAGCACCCCTCTCTGCCTGCCATCCCCTTTCTGGTCCACTTACTCTGGTTCCTCCATTCCCATCATTCTTTGGCCATGACTTAGCAGGGAACACAACTGAAGACCTGACTCAGGTCCTCATTTTCCTTCTTACCAACTGAGATCCACAGTCCTCCTACACAGTCCACTCTACAGTCCTCCTTCACAGACCTCAAACTCCCTGGTCCCGCCTCCCCCTCCATTTTACTCATCTAGCAAGACCCCCACCCTGTAAAATGCCACCCTGCTCATGCCACCCTGCTCAGCAGGGGTAACCAATGGAGGCCTGGGAAAGATGCACAATGTGCCAGCAATGCTCTGTTTACAACAAGAAAATGGAGAAGAAAACCACCCCCACCAGCCCCATTTCTCTGCCCCCTTTATAGTGAAACTCCTCAAATAAAAAGACTGGTCTGTTTTTGTCACTGCTTCGTCATGCCATCTTCTTTGAGACCATAAAGTACAACATACTCAAATATGCATAAAACGTAAATGTGCCAAATGGACCCACATCATCCACTCTGGGCCCAGGATGTGATGTGCTTCCTCAGAAGCCCCTGTTGTCCCTTAATCATGACACTCTCCCGCCACACGTGACCTTATGTTTCTCTTCAGTTTTATGTAGCCTCGATGGTGCGGTTCAGCTCTGATCCTTCTGAGCATTGCACAAATCGAAAAGCGCAGTGCAGACACTGTTGCGTGCAGCCCCTTTCTCTGAGGGCCCCATGTGAAGTATTACCAGGCTGCGGCCCATTCTCTTGTCAGTCTACCACATTTCCTTCATTCCTCTGAAACTGCTCATCTTCATGGCGCCAAGCCTGCTGAGCGAGCCTCTGTCCTCACCGCCCATCAGCGACATTCAACCAGCCAAGCTCTCCTTTCCTCTCTAGCTTTGCTTCATTCATGCCTCTCCTCTCTTTTCATTTGACTTCAGGGACACTCTCTGGGTTTCCTTCTCTTAACCCAACCTCCTTATGTCTGTCTAGCTGTCTCTTCTCCTCCCACCTCCTCTCCTACAACTCATCCAATCCCATGGCTTTAAATACATTTACACCCACCAATGGCTCCCCAAACTAAACATCTCCCAAGCTTAAATCTCTAGTCTTTTCCCCTAAGCTCTAGGTTCCTAGGCCATAATTCTACTTGGGATATTTTTAAAAGGAATTTCACATTTAATTTCTTTTTTTAAAAAACCACCTGTATCTTTTTTTTCTATTTTTTTTAAAATTTATTTATTTATGCATACAAGCTGGGGTGTAGGCCAGAGGTGTGGGGTGGTGAGAGGATTCACCAGAGAGAGAGTGGGGAGCAAAACAGGCAGATCAACTGAAGTACACTGCTGAGGGGAGCAACAGGTGAGGCAGGAGAGGTCTGCTGTGCCATGTGGGAAGCTCTCTAGCCAGGTATCGAACTCATGCTGCAGTGGTCCGCATAGCTTCATAGTGCTGCATTTAAACCATTGTGCCACCAGGGAGGCCCTCACATTTAATTTCTGATCCACATCCAGCAGCCTCTCCAAACTTGCTCCCATTCCAATCTTCCTGTCTCAGCATTCCCAGTTGCCCGGTACAAGAACTGGGGAGTCCTTCTCATCCCTCTTTGTCTTATCCTCAAGAATAACCCGCGAGCAATCCCATTTTCTCTACCTTCAAAATGCACAGTTTCTGACCCTGGGTCACTGCCTCCATCTCTTCTGCTCTGCTCTGAGCAACTCTTATCACTCCCGTAGACTGTGAAAGCTGCCACTGTGCTCTCTGCTTCCTTTCTTGCCAACCCCTACCATTTACTCCCCCAATTGGCACACAGAATATACTTTAAAAAACTCAAATTTTCTACTGCCCTGCACACACCCATCACTGGCTTCTCATCAGACTTAGAATCAAACCCCAAATGCCTTCTCCTGGCCATAGGACTCCCGCAAGGCCTTTGACTTTTCTGACCTCATTCCCAATTCTCTTTCCTGGCTCCCATACCCCGACATCCCCAGCACTCTGGCCGGTCCCACCATCAAGTTTGTTCCCATTTCAAGACCCTCTCATTTCCCACCTCTTGACCGTGAAGCCCTGGCCCCACGTCTGTACTCGGTCACTGCACCTCACCATCCTGCGCTCATCTCAAGGGCCTGTCCCGAGGGCCCCTCCTCTCCAAGTCGCTCTCTACCCTCTTTCATGGTCCCTAAATAATATGATTTCAGATCACAAATCAATCTACTCAGAAAACAAGTCCCGTGAGGGTCAGGCTGTTCCTGTCATTTCCACAGCTGCATATCCCATCCGAGAGCGCCACCTGGCGCTCAGGACTGGACACAGAGAAGACAGATGACAGAGCTGGGGAGATATCCACACTCAGGGCTGCCTGTGCCATAGAACACCCCACCCCCAACACCCTGAACATAACTTAGGGCAGAGGCTACTGGGAGGGAAAAGGCGCCCTGGGAGGGAGAGCAGAGTGAGATGACAGGAAAGGGAGCAATGGGTCAGTAGACAGGCAGATTTTTTGCAAGACAAAAAAGAGACTGAACGGTAAATCAAGAGCCTCTCTGTGAAGCCCCACTATTCTGTTCTCCCAAATTTCTTTTGGGCTTGGCCCTTTTTGGTTCTAATATCACCTCAGAAACACCTCTGTCAAAGTCACTCTCACTTCTCCCACCCAAGATAAACAGGGGCCCTGGGCCCTAATCCCACGTTCCCCACTGAGAGCAGAGACAAAGCTCTTAAAGAAAGATACTCAGGCCTTCCTGGTGGCACAGAGGTTGAGCGCTGCGCTGTGGAGCTGCGCTGTGGAGCTGCCGGCAGCTCTTGATGCGAGTTCAGCTCTTGATGCGAGTTCACAGTTCGACGCCCAGCTGGGGAGAATCCCACATGGTGCGGCAGACCTCTCCTGCCTCGCCCGCGGCTCCCCTCAGCAGTGTATTTCTGATCTGCCTGTTCTGCTCCCCACTCTGTCTCTGGTGAACCCTCTCGCCACCCCACGCCTCTGGCCTGTACCCCAGCTTGTATGTATAAATAAATAAATCTTTAAAAAAAAAAAAAAGAAATATACTCATTGACCACAGGTCCAACAGGGTAAGATCCAGAAGGAATCCAATACTAGCTAAGCCCCTACTATGATTTAATAATCACTCTACTGCTATGGACCAACGACTGCAACTGAAACACTTAGTATACATAAATCACTTCAACAGTGTCAGGTACATAGTAACATACAAACGTTAAAGTTTTTAAACAATTTTCACAATCGGTCAGGTATGTTAGGCTCTCCCTACACTATTTCCTTCTTTCTTCACATCCATTCTTTTCATTGGGTTTTCAGTATCCTCGGGTTTTAAATCAAAGTAACTAAGACTCAGAGTGGTAACATCTTGCTCAAGATCACAACCAGCTGAGAAGAGATAGACTTTCACTGGGCCGCTACAGCAGACAGCTTCCTCTGCTCTCAGAGACCTTGGGGCCTCATGAGACTTGACTACCTTTCCTCTTCCAAATGCGGAAGCCCCACATCTCCTCAGAAGCCACTAGGCGTGACCCCCGCTTCCTTACCCACACAGCCGATGGTCACCACCCCGTCCTTGTAGCGCTCCCGAGTTGGGCCAGTTGGCTCCATCGCTGAGTCAGTCTGCTGCTCCACCAGGACCGCCGGCCCATCCTCCTCGTCATCCTCCTCCCCGGAGCCATTTCCCCAGGTGGCCCCAGCCACATCCCGGGCGATCTTCTCCCGCCAGCTGCTCAAGTCCACTACTCAGGGAAGGAAAAGATGAAGAAGGTTCTCCCCAGGGGCCACAGATGATGTACAGACCTCACACAGCGCAGCTGGTGTACCTGCGCCCTCTGGAGTGGCACAGTGCCAACCTACTACAGGGACTCTCCCCAGCCTTCACGTGACCCCACCCTGGAATCAGGCATTTCTCTGAGATTTTAGAAAGTACTGGGAGGGCTGAAGGCAGCAAACACCTGGGGCTCCTGCCTACCTGCTGCCTCTCTTGTCCCAACAAGTCAGTCTGCTCCCTCTTCCATCCTCCCTCTGGCCTCTTGCCATAATATCCACAATGGAGGGCTTGACTTCAGGAAATGTGAGCAGAATGACTCAGGGCCTGACCTCCCCTGTGACCCCCCACATCCCCCTCTGAGGGACATACCTTTTCCCGCAGTGATGGCTTCACAGGCTCTCAGCAACTGCTCTGGCCCCAGAGCCCGAGTCCATCCTCTCCCCCGCCTCCTACTCTTCTTCAAGACTGAGATCAGAGGGCACAAAGGGTTTCATGCACCCCATCTCTCCCACCACTCTTCAGCCCAAGATCAGGTACCCCCCCATTAAGATTTTCTGTTCTCCCCTTTGTCCCCTGCCATCCCACCTCTCCCATCAGCCCTGCTCCTTGCCCACTCACCACTACTAGAGTCCTGGGGGGCATGGGGGTCCCTCGGGAAAGAGGTGAAAAGAACGATGTGGAGCTGGGGATAATGCTGGTGGAAGTAATGCTTCCAGGCAACCACGAGAGCCGGGGGGGCCAGATCCACCTTATTCAGGACCAGCACCAGGGCCAGTCCAAGTTCTCCAGTTACGTACTCGTAAAGTGCTGGCGGGAAATTCACAACCTGGGACGGGGTGGGTAAGGAGACAGAGCATTGACAGGTCAACCCAGAGTTCTTAGCCTCTAGCTCCCCAATCATCACAACAGCTCGGAGACAACACCATGGTGGTATTAGATTCTGGGGTAAAAGGGTAAATCGGCCAACGTGAACTAGGAACACAAAGCAAGAGGCAAGCAACATCTGAGCATTTGTCTCTGGGGGACTTCCCACAGGTCCTGCCAAAAACAAGACAACAAAACTAGCATACTGGAGTAAAGGCTGGGTCCAGGCACGGGGAGGGGGTTAGGACAGAAATTAATAATCTAGCATTTTCATGTGTCTGCAGGTACATTTCTGCATGTCTACGTTGAAAACATGTACCTACATATGTGTGTGAATGCACACATGTAAGCGTTCGTGAGACTGTGTATAGGAGTACGTATGTGTGTGTCCTTAAGGACAACCAACCTAAATGTTCCCACAGACCTCCCTTTCCGCCACCAGAGGACAGCAGTGAAGCGGCAGAGCCAGGCTACACAGGGCTGTACAGCAACAGTCTCGAGCCTTAACCCCAGCATTCAGTTGAGGCTGAGCCTGTGCTAACTGATGTGACAGGCAGGAGGAAGCCCCGGCTGCCTTCATAGAGGCCCCTGGAGCACCACACTGGGGCTTTGTGCCTGTCTAGCTCAGGTGGGTTGGGAAATAGGATATGCAGTTTGTCACTAAAGTAAAGGAGAGGAGAGTTAGCTGGCCCAGGGCAGAGTGCCAGGCTGAGACACAGATAAAGGACTGGGCACCTGACTGTAGGTATTAGCATGGCAGAGTAGATGGGAAAGGAAGGAAGATATCTCTTATCTCCCAACTCCTACCTCCTACCTTAATTCCTTCCTCCTTCCTCCCAAGAATCTTCTTCCCTCCTCCCCCTTGTCTGTCTAAATGCCCAGTACTCACTGGATGTCGGATATCAGTGATAAGCAGGACAACGTCAGACATCTCTAACACCCGCCACAGCTGCCTCCACGTCTAAAAAGACAAGATCAGCAGAAGAAAACCTGAGCCCAGAGTTCCTCTCCTGCCTGACCCCAGGCCCACATAAGCATGGCTCATTATGCCCCACTTCTCTGCCCACTCCATTCTCACCTCTAGATTGTGCTCAAAGTAGCTGAGTTTCTCAGAGGCATAAGCCCCATGAATCTTCCCAAGATACTCCTGGAAGCTCCGCTCCTCCTGGCTCATTAGTTGCTCCTTGGACATCTCATAGCTCCAAGGAGGACGGCGGGGAAAGTCCAGGACTGGAACATCAAGGAAAATCCCAAGTAAGTCTGAGGATAGTTTCAGCATTCAAAGGTGCCTCCCAGACCCCTCCTTCCTCATGGTAAGCTTTTATTTTTCCAAACTCCCCCACTGCCTGGCCCAAATACCCAGATATCCAGCTCTCACTCACTTGAACCAGGCTGATAGACCTCCCGGATGTCCAGCTCCAGCACCTCAGCACTGACAGGCTGGAGCACTTGCTCCCGGGCAGCTCGCTTTCTCCTCTCCACCTCTTCCCGGCTGTCTCGCTCAAAGTGCAGTCGGTATCTAACAGGGCAGGGACAGCGTCCATCGCAATACTGTGGCCACAGATTCCCCTCTCGGACAAACAAGTTCACAAAGCTTTCTCTCCAGAGTTCAACTCTTCTCTCTATGCCGACACTCCCCATGTTCCTCTCTCACGCAACATTCGTCTTTCCCCTCAGCCCCACGTTCTCAAACCTAAACATTCTCCAGCCCCTCCGGAAGGGAGGATTGTGTTCCGCTCCAGTGAGCCAGCGACCCGCCGAGAACAGAGACATCCAGTCCCACCATCTCCAACAGCAGCTCCACAGGCAGCATCCGGCTATCCCCCCCCAAAGCTCGGACTTCCGGGTAGGCGGGGAAGCCCGGGCCAGCGCCCCCCGCCCACCCTCACCGATTTGGGTCATAGCCTCGCGGGCCCAGACCCTGGGACGGCTGCTGGTTGAGCCTGCGGATGTGATGGGTCACAGATTCCCCATCTGAGGTGTCGGTCTGCTCCTCCCGCCGCTCCCGGCTCCCGCTGCGGCTGTTGGAACTGGATCGCAGCCCATCTTGAAGCCCTGCGGGGAGGAGCCGGTGACGCCAGTGCTGGCCGACTCTCGGGGACGTAAGACCCCCTACCCCGGCAGGCCTGGTTCCTCCTCACCCCACCCTACTCATTTTGAGGCCCGGTCTTTGCAGCCACCCAGTCCAGGACCCTCCCGGATGTGCGTGGGGGGAAAATCACTTCTCCTCCAGAAATGTGCGGGGATGGCGCCCCGCTGGAGCTGGAGGAATTCCCCTCCCCCAACTCCCCATCCTTCCCCACCCCTTCCAGATGTAGGGGGGCTGGGTGGGGTGAGGGAATCCCCTCCGCGGTCACCCGCACGCGTCGGCGCGCGGCCACCAGTCCCTCCCACGACCCCAGGTGCGGCGGGCACACCCCTCCTTCCAGATGTGCAGGAGCCCGAGCCCCGCCCCCTCCTCTGGCTCCCGCACTGACCTCGCTTCCGCTCCCGCTTGTCCTGCAACTGCTTCTTCTTCTGCTTCACGCTGAAGGGCTTCTTCCTCGGCATGGCCCGGACCAGTCACCTGGCCCGCCCTCCGCGGAGCTCCCGCCGCCTCAACTGACTCCCCCGGCGGCCCCCGCCGCAAGGGCCCGGGACCCTGAGGGGGCGGGGCTCTGGGTGACGTCAGCGGGCGACTCAGCGCCGGCGGCCGGGGTGGAAGGCGGCGGGGGGCAAACGCGGCCCCTTCCTTCTGAGAGCGCGGCGGGAGGAGGATGCCGGGTGGGCTACCCGCACGTGAGAGCCAGCGGCATGGAGAGGAGGCAGCGGCGGCGAGGAAGGAGGCGCGCGTGGGAGGATCGGGCTCGCTTCGTCACGGGCGCTACCAAGTCGCGCAGGGAGGAGGGGGGCCGCGTGTCATCACTACCCGGCGCGCCGGGGAGATGCCACCACTCACCTGGAGGGGGCGGGGGAGCGGAGGGCGGACCGCCGCCGCGGGGAGGGGGCGTGGACGCGCCGGAGCCGCCTCTCCCACCCCCGGCGCGACCTTAGTGGAAGGCTCAGACTGCGCGTCCCGGGAATGAAGCCAAATTGCTGGGCTACGCTGGGGGCAGAGTTGAGGTTTGGAGGGGCGGGAGGCGGACTGAAGAGTGCGGGGTGCCGCCCTGCTGCAACCCAAAGTCCTTGTGGGAACTGCGATAAGGAGCAGGTTTACAGATCATAAGTGCAAGCGCGGGAGAGGAAAGAAACCCAGGTGGGACCGGACTTTTGAAGGGAGGTCAGAGGGCACGAAGTTGTGCGTGCAGCTGTTACCATAGTAACCAGGGACCGGATGTGGCGATCTTAGAACGCGACGGTCCTCTCAGGCCTTCTGGTCCCAGAGCCTGTGGACTCTATGGCTCACCGTGAGGAGCCGGTTGTGGGGTTTCGGCAAGAAGACAAGAGATGAATTGTTGAAAGAATGTATAGAAGCACAGCAAAAGGAGTGTTGGAGATGGCCGCCACGGGTAGCAGAGACCGAGAGAGGCGATTTAGGTAAGAATCGGCTGTACAAAGACTCCCCGCAGCCTTCCGGAAGTGAAATGGCGGGAGCCCCAGTCTCACTGTCCATCGCCCCCCGGAAGCGGAAACAGAATCCCAGTGTGCCCCTTCCTCACTGCCCTCCAAATCCCGCTGCAGCCATTGCCGCAACCACGATGCCTAAACGAAAGAAGCAGAATCAGCAGCAGCCGCCGCCGCAGCAGCAGCTCGCATTGCCAGAACGGGAAGACACTGGAGACGAGGAGGATGGGAGCCCCATCGGTAAGGAGACTGGGAGGGGTGTGCACATGTCTGTCAGCAGGTCTGGGCGAGGGGTTAGGGGGCTGAAAAGGTGCGGGGGAGGGGTCTCAAACGGAAGAAGGAAAGGCGCATGCGTTGGGGTAGGTGGGGGCCCAGTCCGGGAAGGAGCCCTAAACTGGGAGATCTCTTACTTGAACCCTTAACTTCAATCCGGTCCCTAAACCCTTCTAGGGGAGGAAAGGGAGGAAAGGATAAAGAGTTCGTGTGCGCAGCCGCAGAACGTCAGGGGCGAGGGGCCCTTACCTTGCAGATTGCGGTGACTGGGATGACAATTTGTGACCAGACTTTCACATGGAAGGGGGAAGTGCAGCCTTATCTAAACCGCTCGGATCTGGGTGGTGGGGAGAGAGCTATTTGATTTTCCTGCAGGTAGAGTTGGACTTTCTCTGGAATTACCAGGCTTGGTTTGCGTAGCAACAATGCAAAGGAAAAAGAGAAAGTTGTCTGTATTTTCCTCGAATCAACCTCCTTGACCGAGTCTCCACTTTTTGAAAACCCTGAAAACGCTTTGCAGAGAAAAAGCAGATGAGGGGGTGAGGACTGCTAACATTGCTGAGATTAACATTGCTTTTACTGATTATAGAAATAATAGAACATGTAAAAACAGGGTCTTCAGTCCTTTAGGGTATGTATCGATGACCATATTTTCATGTTTACTCTTAGGACCACCCAGCCTCTTGGGCCCTCCCCCCATGGCCAATGGAAAACCTGGTGACCCCAAGTCAGGTGAGGAGGAAGGGGCCCTGATCTTGGATTAAGTCCCAGTGAAGGGAGCAAGGGAGGGAGTAAAACACATCAAGGATTTAAAATCAGAAGATACAGGATTCTGTACATAAATGAATGAAAAAATTTGCATCCATGGATTGGAAAACTCAGTATCGTAAAAATGTCAGTTCTTCCCCAAATTAATCTATCGATTCAGTACATTCCCAGTTAGAATACCTATGATGTCTTTGTGAAAATAAGTATATTATTATATAGAAAAGCAAAGGATCAGAATGAAAGACTGCAGAGTCTTGAAGTAAAGTGAGAGGGCTTACTGTGAATATCAGGACTCAAAGCTATAGTAGTTATGACGGTGTGGTGTTGGTGCAGTGATAGACATATAAGTCAATACAGTAACACAGTAATAGGCCTGCATATACATGGACACTTCATTTGTGATGTAGATGGGACTGAATTATTAGTCGTTTCAGTAAAATTATGCTGGAGTAATTGGATGTTCTTCAGAAAAGAAAAACTGAAGGAAAATTACCCTCTTTTTCTTTTAAGATTTATTTCATTTTTGCATACAAAGTGGGGTGCAGGCCAGAGGTGTGGGGCAGTGAGAGGGTTCATCAGAGACAGAGTGGGGAGCAGAACAGGCAGATGAACTGAAACATACTGCTGAGAGGAGCAGCAGGCAAGGCAGGAGAGGTCTGCCACGCCATGTGGGAATCTCCCCAGCCCAGCATCGGACTCACACCGCAGCTGCCGACAGCGCCACAGTGCTGCGCTTAACCCGCTGTACCACCAGGGAAGCCCGAAAATTGCCCTCTTATTCATACTTTGTACAACCATGAATTCCAAGTAGTAGATCTCATTGTAAATCTCAAGTGTAAAAGGTAAAGGTACTTCTAGAAAGTAAGAGCTCTATGACCTTAAAGTAGAGAAGAGTTCCTACACAGACAACGAACGTGCGCGCACACACAGCTACCATAAAGGAAAGGTTGGTAAACTGAACTAACTAGAAAATATAAACATATGTTAATCAAATGACACCATTCTGAAATTCATAGGAAGCCTTTGAATAAAAGATGCTGTAATAAATACGACCAATAGAGAATTTATATCTAAAATAAATAAACTGCTAGACAACCTGTTAGAAAAATGGGCAAAAAATCAGAACAGCCACCTCAAAACACCCAAGATCTAAATGGCCAAAAGTATGTGAATAAGAATTCAACATTAATAATTGTCAAATAAATGAAAAACACGGGCCTCCCTGGTGGCGCAGCGGGTTAAGTCTCAGCACTATGAAGCTATCCACAGCCACTGTAGCACGAGTTGGATCCCCGGCCAGGAAGCTTCCCACATGGCACAGCAGACCCCTCCTGTCTCACCCTCTGCTCCCTCAGCAGTGTACTTCAGTCGATCCGCCTGTTCTGCTCCCTACTCTGTCTCTGGTGAATCCTCTCACCACCCCCACACCTTTGGCCTACACCCCAGCTCTTGCATGCATAAATAAATAAATCTTTAATAAATAAGTACAAAAACACCACTTTGCAATGAAACCCTTTACACTGTTAGTGTGACTATAAAATAGCACTCCAGCAATCTCCCTTCTAGGTATATTATGAAAAGAATGGGAAGCAGGATCTTAAAGTTGCCCAACAATGCTAAGAGAATCAAAAACAAGAGTGAAGAGGCAGAAATAATACAAGTGCTCATTGATGGATGGATAAATCAAATGTGGTGTACTAGATTAGAATATTCAGTCCTCATAGGAAAAAAATCCTGTCACATCCTACAACATGGATTAACCTTTGTACTCTCATGCTGAATAAGATAGCCACAAAAAGACAAATACTGTATGATTCCATTTATATGCAATAGCCAAAATAGTCAAGTTCATAGCAACAAAGCAGAACAGTGGTTGGCAGGGACTGAATGGTGGGGGGAAAGGATTGCTGTTCTTTACTGGCTGTAGCATTCTATTTTACAACATGTAAAAGTTCTGTAGATCCTGTTTCACAACAATGTGAATTAACATGCCTGAAAAATATACAGTTATAAAATAGTTTAGTTTGCGAATTTTGTGTTACATATCTTACTACGATGAAAACACATACACCCCACTTTTCACATTCACAAGAATGGCAAAAATGAAAAGGATTGACAGTACCAAATGTTGTCAAGACTATAGAACAACTGCTGGTAGGAGTATAAATTGATATAATCACTTTGAAAAAGAAAAGACATCTTCTATTAAACTTGAGCATGCATGTATTCTAGGACCCAGCAGTACCTCTGCTACATATATGCTCAACAGAATTGCATACCTATGTGTGACAAAGACATGTATAAAAAATGTTCAGGGCATCCCTTGTGGTGCAGCGGGTTAAGTGCAGCACTGTGTAGCTATCCAGAGCCACTGCAGCACGAGTTCAATACCCGGCCAGGGAGATTCCCACATGGCGCAGCAGACCTCTCCTGCCTCTCCCACTGCTCCCCTCAGCAGTGTACTTTAGTCAGTCTGCCTGTTCTGCTCCCCACTCTGTCTCTGGTGAATCCTCTCACCACCCTACACCTGCCCTGCACCCCAGCTTTTGTACGCATAAATAAATAAATAAATCTTTTAAAAAAATTTTTTTTTAAATATTCATAGCAGCATTTTTCGTTATAGCCCCAAACTGGAAACCACCCACATGTCCACCATCAGTAGAATGGATAAATAAGTTGTTGTGTGTGCATGCAATGGGATACTACACTGCACTGAAAATGAATGAACTGCTACAGGCAACCTGGAGGAACTCACAAACACGGTGTTGAGCAAAAGAAGTCAGACACAAAAGAAGGCAGACTGTATGATTCTGTTTATGCCCAGTTCAAAGAAATAGGCCAAAACTAATCTGTGGTGTTTGAAGTCAGGATAGTGGTTACCTTTGGGGAGGAGGTGGTACATGGGGGAGGCGGGGTACGGGGGGTGGGCACTTCTGAAGTGCTCATGAGACTGTCCCTTCACCTGGGTCGAGGAAATGCAGGTGAGTTTACTTCATGGTGATAACTGAGTTGTACACTTGATGTTGTGTCTTTTTTGTATGTATATTCTATTTCAATAAAAGATTTTTTTTTAACTCACGGCCGCTTTGTTTGGATTAAGCTGGCCATTGAGCACCTTTCCATGTCTTTCTCTGTCCGTCTGCAGCTCTTCACAGAGGTCCTCCAGAATCAAGGGGACCAATGATCCCAGCCCTGCTGAGTCTCCCACCTCCTCCCCGGGGCAGAGGCCCAATTCGGGGAGGCCTAGGTCCCAGGTCTGGCCCATATGGTCGTGGTTGGTGGGGGGTCAATGCTGAACCTCCTTTTCCTGGACCAGGCCATGGAGGTCCCTCCAGAGGAGGCTTTCACAAAGAGCAGAGAAACCCTCGAAGGCTCAAAAGCTGGTCTCTTATCAAGACTACCTGCCCACCCAAGGATGGACCCCAGGTTATGGAAGGTGAGGTCTATTTTTTATGCTTTTTCATATTTACTATCCATCACTCCTAGGGTGACCTAATTCCCAAAATGCCCATGACTCTTGGCCTCTGCTTTTGAAGTAGGGGTAGCCCTGAATGTTTTTCCTTCCAAGAGAATGGCTACCATTCCAAAATATCTGAAAATGGTAAGGTAGGAAATTTGATCGCCCGCTCTACCTCTGCCTTTTGCTTCATTTGTTTTCTTCCTTATTCAGATTTTAAACTGCCTAATACCCTCTTGTTCACAGACAAATCTGGCCGTCCTGTCTGCCGACACTTTGCCACAAAGGGCCACTGTCGATATGAGGACCTCTGTGCCTTCTACCACCCAGGCGTCAACGGGCCTCCGCTGTGAGACTGTGCCTTCCCGTCCAGGCTGGAAGGAGCCCCCTGTGACCTGGCGGCCATATATTTCCCTGTGGCCCTGTGATGGCTACCGTGAGGCTGTTTCACCCACCACCCTCAGTCAGTGACGCCCACCCCCATCCGCCATCTCCCCCATTTGGGGTCCAGAGTTGTGTTTCATCACTGCTGCGCGGTGTACGCCCTTCTGATCCAGCCTCCAGAGACTTGCCATTGGGACCCCATCTTTGCACCCTTCAACTGCCTCCTGGCTCCTCGTCCCCCCACCAAATGACTGCTGAACAGGAAACCTCTTTGGTGCTGTTTCTTGTGCATCTGTTCGCCCAGCCCCAGTATCGCCCTCGATTCCTGAGAGCTCCGGAGCAGTTGCCTACCATTCCCTTCTTCTGGCTGCTTGTTTTAAGTCCTTTTTATGTGACACTCCCCACCCCCGATGTTGTCGGCTGCTTGTGAAACTCACCAGGGTGTCTCCCTGGGTCAAGTTTGGATGACTGGTGCAGAGTGACTCCCTGAAAGGCCACTCTGTCCTGCTTTTGGGTTCTGTAGTTTCTGCGTCCATGGCATGATCCCCGCCGCTATGGTCTGTGATCACTGTGCTTTGTGAAACTGTGCGTCCCCTCGTAGTCTTTCCCAGTGTCTGTGGCATTTTTGTGACTTCCCAACACTAGAGTAGTTCTTCTGCCGAAATGAGTGAGGCTCTTGGTGCCCCTAGACTTTCCCTACCTCCCAACATGGGAGAATTGTGAGACTTTCCCAGGACCGCCTCCCCGGTCCTCCCTGTTTTCCCAGTGTCGATTTTTCGGGGTCTGACACAAGCCTATGAGATGTGCTCTGAAGCCTCTGAGGGACCCCCTCCATTTTAGTTAGATGACGTCATTGTGAGGCCACCAGCCCTTTCGTTGGAATTCTGTGAATCTCCGCCTGGCTTACTCAGGTGGAACCTGGACAGTACTGTCGCCTCTTCCGGCCTTCTTCCCCCACTCCCCTGGCACTGGTTGTTTTCTGTGAAAACGGCAGTGGACAGGTTCAGTTTTGAACTGGCCCTGAGGAAACGGGCCAGGAGTTGTGTGGGCAGGAGGGAGGGATGAGAGCTGTTGGAGAATTGAGGATGATTTTTTTTCTTTTTAACATTTTTTTTATATTAGTAATAAATGCAGTGGAAATAAGCATTTTCTTTAATCCCTGTGTTCCACTCATCTCTGGAGGTGTGGATGAGGCTGTTGTCAGAATCAGTCTGTTCTTTGGTTCATATGCAGAGGTAGTGGGGAGAGGTAAAGTTACTTCCACTCTGAACCAATAGGGTCCCATCCATCTTTAGGCATCAGTTAGATCAGGCCACATGATGTTCAAAAGCAAAGTTTTGTAGGGTAAAGAAAGGCCATGTATCCATGGAGTAACTTTTTTTTTTTTTTAATTTTTTTTTTTTTTTTTTTTTTTATTTATACATACAAGCTGGGGTACAAGCCAGAGCTGTGGGGCGGCGAGAGGGTTCACCAGAGACAGAGTGGGGAGCAGAACAGGCAGATCAGAAATACACTGCTGAGGGGAGCAGCGGGCGAGGCAGGAGAGGTCTGCCGCACCATGTGGGATTCTCCCCGGCCGGGCGTCGAACTCGCGTCGCTGCTGCCGACAGCTC